>APFE030809714.1:106897-126207 GCA_000404065.3 Pinus taeda
GAAAAGAAGTTTTGTAAGATGTGGAGATCCTTCAGCAAAAGAAACAAGCAACATGCAAAATTCTTTGTATAACGATCTTAATGAATTCTCAAATACTATTTCATCCGATTTTTATTGTCAAAAGAACATGATACAACTTCATCAAATTGAGATGTCCAAATTTGTCATAGACATTATTGATTGCATTCAAACGGATTCTGAAATGGTTTATGAGTTAGATAATGAGCTAAAAAGAATAGTACATACATTTCCAGACTTGAAAAATATTTGTATTCCACATGTTAATTAGGTAGATCTAATGAGTTTGATCAAGGATAGGGTTTCCCAAATAGGTTCCTTGAAATATGATACAACTTTGAGAGGACTAGGCACTATGCATATATTATAGAAGGCAACTTTTGATGTTTGTTTCTAAGTGTTCAGGTAGCATATCTGTATTTGATAGAGTTGGTTCAAAGCATAGAGTTTTTGGAAGATTCTATAAAACTACCCTATTCTTTGCTTAAATATGCTTTTCTTGACCATCAATAAGCACTTTGGATGTAACAGCACCAAAACAAAGAACTTTTGGAGGAGAGTCTCCCATGGACTTCATTTCCATTTTCTTATACATTTGGTTAGATGTACCTAATTTGCTTAATCCATATATAATTTTTTCTAAGTTCCAATATGATGCTCACTATAAACAAACAAATAAATCTGATGCAACCTTGCACCAATAAGTAAACGGTGTAATGTTTCAATTTAAAACAACAACATTGGTCCACAGTAAAAAAGCCTTCAAGAGCCATCCATTTCCTCCAACTGGCTACCTCGAACATCCTATCAAGTGATATGACACAACCTTGGCTTTTACGCCAGTAGGTATAGCGATGTAATCATTCAGTTAAAAAGGATCCACACAGCTTTGGAGCCCTATACTGGCAACATAGTCATGCACTTCATCAAATATATACATGTTAAAAATGGGAAATTTACTAACTAAAGAACAACAATCAAAATCAAACAGAGAATTCAACAGAAACCTTGTCAAACCAGATATAAAAATATAGCAACTTATTAGATTTGGATCTGTAAATATAGATTTAAAATAGTATACCGTCCAAAAGATTGTTGTGGGCATGTCATTGAAAGCAACTCTTGCTAAGCCAAGGTCACATATTTTTAGCTTGCAATCAGCATTTGCCAAAACATTCTCCGGTTTCAAATCCCGATGATACACATTTGCTACAAGAACATAAACTAAACCAGACACCCTTTAGTACACAAACTAGAAATACGCATATTCACTTCACAAAACACTAAAATATATATTTTTGGAAGTGAATAAAGCACAATTGCAATGTGCAACTGCTTGAAATAATTTGTAAATACAATGCATGGGGCAAACATAGAGATCAAATTGTGAATCCTCAAATTGACTAAGTGTTGCAGTTACACATGAAAATTTGAGCATTTGAAGATTGAACCATTATTCTGAAGGATTGATTTCTAATCACTGAATCAAACTAAACTGGTTTGAGGGTTAATGGGCCACATATGTCAAATTGTGGTCAAAAAACTGATCCTTAAACTTGTGAACAATTACAAAACAACTATGGGCCCCCTATGCCTATAGTGGACATTACCATGGTGAAATAAATAGGGACTTCAATCAAGAGTATAAATAGCTGATGTGCCAAAAATGATTAAAATAATTATTGTTTAATAACTTGTATATTGCACTTGGATTGTCAATACATCTGTAATGCAGAAATACATAGAAATAAAAGAGCATATAGAATGATCTCATGGTTCAGATTGTTTTATCTATAAAACTGGAGGAAGACAAAAAGGAAATAGGCTAGCTGCTATACATATATATTAATTTTCACACAGTAATTATGCATTAAAAAATAGTGAGAATAACCCCTGCAACATAAAAGCAAAAATCACAATCTTAATAGAACAGTAACCGAATATTGCCTACTCACATAAACAACCCATATATCTAGTGAATATAGTCAGCATTGAGCATGCATACACCCTTTCCCAGGTTTAAAGTTTAAACTTATTTAGAAAGAAGCTACGAGTATGTATGTACTTCAGAGCTCATAGACGCTGGTACAAGAAAATTTGATCATTTTCTAGCGTCAAGTCATCATTTGCCTCAATAACCTGGTGTAGATATGATTCCATAAGTTCAAATACCACATAAATGTCTTTGAATTCCCGGCTAGAGGGCGGTAACATAATGTGCTTGATTTCGACAATATCAGGATGTCGTAGCAACTTCAGAGACTTAATTTCAAGTAAAATCCGGGTTGCATTAGAAATATGTTCAAAGATATCATTTATTTTTTTTATTGCAACTTTCTCCCCAGTGTGAGTATCAATTGGAGATCTAGCTGAATTTTAGGTTTAAAAGAAAACATACAGCGTATCAAAGCTCTCATTCCAGTCCGACCTTTTTATAAAGAAAAGAGAAATATTATTGTCATAATTCTTTAGATCATACGAATGGAAGGACACCGATTTCTACCCTGATCTACCACGATTGAGGTCAGATACTCAAACATAATTTCTTTGCATGGAAGGAGAAGACCCATCTGATGATCGAATCCAAACTCCTCCTCGACCTTATGGAGAAGCGCCTGGAATAGACGGTGGTTCAGATATGTGGTGGGATAATGAACCACCTGTGCTCGCTTCCAACATAGACCGGATTGTGACCCCTCGGAACGTCTGACGGAATATCCAGTTTCTCTTCTGCAAGTTCAGAATCCAAGTTTATGCAACACCATCGTTTGAATGGCAAAACTTTTTGAGCACTAGAAATCCCTTGACACATTCTGAACATATTCTTCAAGAGTAGAACTTTTGTTGTATCATTTTTCTTGCTCCTCATTGCTATTACAGAGATCAAAGACCGTGACGCAACGATATGAAAAACAAGTGGTAAGATCATAGATCGGCTTATGGAAAACAAAATGAAATTCTCCCCATATAAATCGGATTGAAGCATGGGCAGGACAATTTCTTTACCGTGAAAAGCATCTATCTAAAACCGCCAAACAGACAATATAAAGATTGGGAAATCAAGAATACCTGTTGGCCAGAGACGAGGAATCCTAAACCTAGTTTTGATACGTAATCGGCGAGAGTTAGGTAAAACCCTGACATAAAACCCAAGGAGAAGAACATCATTGACACATTCACATTTTCTTCTTGTCTTTTTGGTCTATGAAATTTATTAAACACTTCTCACTATTTCCGTCTGCAATGTAAATTTCTGTGTTTGGTCTCTGAAATTTATTAAACACTTATTTTCCGTCTGTACTATCAATTTTCGGGTTTGCAAACAGTTTTTGATAAGATCAAAATAAATTCGTCATCGGGTGAAGGGCCAATGAAATGAAAATGCAGCAGCCAAACAGACGGGTAGTCGAGAAACTTCTTTTTCGTCTGCACTGTCAATTTTCGGGTTTGCAAACAGTTTCTGATAAGATCAAAATAAGTTCGTCATCGGGTGAAGGGCCAATGAAATGAAAATGCAGCAGCCAAACAAATGGGTAGTCGAGAATGCGTGGCCCTCCCCATCCCCTAACCTCGTGCAGCACAGGACAGACTAGCTAGGTAGACGAACGGGCTGCGCTGGGTTTAAGTAATCTTTTATTTAACTAATAACTGTTTTTAATGGATTTTTGGATGGCAGAGAATTGTTGAATTGTCTAACAATAGATCTAACGGTTAAGATTAGGACAGGAAGACATTTAGGGGAGTTCATTTCAGAGGGAAATGCCTTACGGCGTAATTAACTATGAATGCAGTAATGACAATGTAGCGATGCAAGGTTCCTTAAAGTGCATTCAAATATCTTCAATTGTGAAGACGAGAAAATCTGTCACTAGAATTAATGATACTCAGCAAGTTCAGAATTAATTTCACCTCCCCTGTTAGTATCTCTCTAAATGAAAGCAAAACTCCGCCATCTCTGTTGGACATCCTTCTATTGGTACTTGATACGTGCCATATCTGTTTATGAGAATCTATGTACTTTAGTTATATCCATTGGAGATGCTAAATAAACCATTATTTATTCACTTCGCTGATATCAGTTAAATAATCACAAAAGTTTACTCATTTCTCTTGATAGAGAATTGAGATATAGGGATCCGGGAAGTAACATTCAAATTTATGTAGGATAATTATGCAACTGATTTAAAGATGACAAAGGACCATATATGACAGTAAAATATTTCCATTTTTCCTTGGAAATAGTCCTTTCTCCAAAATCTTTTCTGTCCCTACCCTGAACAGTCCTGAAAATTTTCGTATGTTGGGTCCCTATTAAAAGAACTAGCACAATGTGTATAATGGACTTAGGATTGGCATTTTCTCAAAAGGATAAAAACATGATTGGCATTAATAAAATATATTAATTTGGTTTCAACTTCTGCATTGGCTTTGTTCAGACACAATATTGAGGCATAGGGACTACCACCTTAGAATTAGAAAAATGACTTAGTAAACAATAAGATTCCTTTTCGACTAAACAATGAAGTCAGATACATACCAAGATGGCACTGTTAGCAATATCTAACAAAAACAGTTTTATCAACCATAATAATCGTGATTACGTTTATTAGCTCTCATAGGAATGGCAGAAAGCTGCAAGCAATAGACAACTAGGCTAAACATCAAATAAAGTTCTTATAACAACTCAAAAACCGATTAGAGTTTCAAGCACATTTATTAAATGATAAGGCATTCCATTAAAAATTCTATACACGGGTATAAATGCAATACATCATATTTCTTTCCAAATTTTTATTTAGAGAATAAACAGATATGATGGATTATTGAAGAATACAAACCTGGCTGTAGCTAGCTGATACATTGCGCTTAATTCGAAGCATTTCCCTGAAGGTATCCTCATTTCCATGTTGCACTTCAAATTCATGCCATTTATTCCAAAATTCAGGATCAGGACGAGGATCAGCCAACTGTGAAGCATAGACATAAATAGCCCCAGCCTTATTAATCTCTCCCAGTTTCCTCTCCAGCTCAGCGTAATTCATACTCATTATTTTGGCATATTTATCTGGAAGCCCTGATTCAATGGCTTGCTGCAAGAGAAAGACACAATATTAGAACGTGCCAACTTATCAATGAAAATTAAACCCTATTAAATTTAACTTCGATAGCAATAAAAACACACAAGTTCTTAGAAAATAGCCCAGTTGTAAAATTAACCTCATATATTTCCCTAGTTTTTGGAATACCAAAGTTTTCTGCTGCACGTGCAATATAAAGGTCATAAATCTCCATCTCTTCATGGTCAGGAACAGCCTTTGTAGCACGATCGTAAACCTTCATTGCATGTCATGCAATTCCATAGTCCTCTTCCAACTTCGCATATTGCAAATACAAAAGTTTCACATCTTCCACAGGTGCCTGAAAGGGTATAAGAAAAACAGAAATATATGAGATGCCAGCATAAAAGTCGAAGGCATGAACTCTTCAATAAATAAAAAACACTGATTAAGAACTTAAAAGTTAAGAGAGAATCATATTTATACGACCTCATATGTGTCAAAAAATCAATAAATGAGACTTGAAGAGAATGCAGGAGCCAAGCAGACGGGTAGTCGAGAATGCGCGGCCCTCCCCATCCCCTAACCTCGTGCAGGACAAGACAGACTGGCTAGGTAGACGAACTGGCTGCGCAGACAGGCTGGCTAGGTAGACGAATCGCTGCGCTGGGTTTAAGTAATTTTTTATTTAACTACTAACTGTTTTTAATGGATTTTTGGACGGTAGAGAATGATTGAATTGTCTCGCAATAGATCTAACGGTTAAGATTAGGACAGGAAGACATTTAGAGGAGTTCATCTCAGAGGGAAACGCCTTACGACGTAAATATGTAAATGTAATGATAACTTTTTTTAATTAATTTATTCTTTGTCGTCAAGACAAGAAATTGAAATGGAGGGAGGGAGGCGGGTAGGTTACGTATTTCAAATCGTTTTTCTGATTTATTTAATTTTTAATCGCACTGATTACTTTAATCATTCTTTACTCTTATTATAATAAATTAAAACAAAAGTCACGAGGTAAGATTCGTTGGAACTAAAATTTGCAATACATTTATAAAATTACACACCTCACTTAAATTAAATATAATTTTTTATATAGTGGTAAAAATTATGTTAATTTAATTTAGTTGTCAAATTCACAGTGAGCATAGTTATTTTTGGTTGTTATTAGTGAATGGGTTATGACTTGTCACTCTTAATCAAGGAAAACTAGGCCACATGGAATAATCCACTAGTGATGTGTAAGGGACAGACTTTCACTTCTCCTATATGCCTCTGGGTCTTAGGCGGTTAACCTGTTTCCTTACCTTAGACAAATACAAACTCATAACCAAACAAAAACAATTTTAAATACTCTAAACCAATTATTAAATACAATTTGCACACCATTACCTATAGTTTTATGTTTATTCAAAAACATTTATCTCAAAATAAAAAACATATAATGACATAACACACATACTTTGTTATGTTGGAAAAACAATAGTAATCCCAACCACCACCATTAAATGTTGTGTCTAGCTTCTTTTAGAATCCAGTGGAGCTGGATAGCTTCCTAGAGAAGCCATCAACTCCAGAAAGTTCTTTGTTGTGTATAAAAATCACTTCAGTAATCAAACGAATACAGTTTTGTTCTGTGTTTATGTGTTTAAGTGAGTGTTCTATGATTTGGTATCAGAGCAAGGTGAGTGCTACAAGGTTCTTCTGAGAGGGTGTGTTCCAGAGAGGTTGGAACTGTAGAAGAACGTCGTGAGAAGCCTGCCTTTGAGAGCCAGTCAGGAAGTTGAGTGAGGAAGTTAAAGAGGAGGATCAGGCGCAAGAGCTGGAGCTTATTGCGCAAAGCCTGGAGTGTCAGGGGACAGCACTGCATGAAGGAAGTTGTCTCTGTTCGATTGCTATCAGAGAGGAACCTAAAGGAGGAGGCCTACAATTGATTCTTGCTTCCATTTTGTTGGGGGCAGCCATCTAGTGCGAAGGACTCATTCATGAGGCTCATCAAGGGGAGCCTTCTATTGTCGTAGCCACAAGACAAGCAAGTGGGGTGAGCGTTTGGTACAAAATATTCTCTTTATTTGCTCGTATCATATTTTTTTGTGGAGAATATTGAACAATTTCAAAGAAAAAGAGTTGTATTTCATTCTTTGTGTGCATGAATGCAAGTGGGGCAAGCGTTTGCTAGCTGGGTGTAATATTTCCACCGTAGTTAACAAAACATCAGTTTTGACTTTGAGGTTTGGATGTAGTATTCCCACAGTGGTGAAAAAAATATTTTTTCTATGAAAATGAACGCACCTCTGGTAACTCGAGTAAGTGAAAAAATAGTTTAAAACCTCCAACATTGAATTAAATTAATTTGTGGTCGCTCCAAGTTAAATGATGTGTTTGAATTAAGAGCTCCAATATTGAATTAAAGTAGTTTTTGGTGGTTATGATTGAGTGGGTTTATGAAGTTTCTAAGGGATAGATGAGTAGTGTACTCATAAAGATCGTGGAGGGGTGAAATCTTGTTTTCTTTTTCTGCATTAAGAAAAAACAAAGGCAACCATATATTGGATAAAATTTTATGATTTATGCTTGAGGGTCTATATCTATGAAAAATTTGTATCTTGGTGGTTGGTACTAAAGGATTTATAAGCTTATTGAAAATAACTAATGTATTGGCAGAATCTTATTTATCCGAATCTAACAAGTTAGATGGTGAAAATTATGCAAATTGGAAGTTTAAGTTGCAGACTTTGATGGAAGGCAACAATACATGGGCGATTGTGTTTGGAGTTGAAGTTAAGCCAATGTCCCCTCAAGCCACAGATGATGCAATTCAAGATTGGGAGTGACGAGAAAACAAGGCAAAGGTGCTTTTACGTAAAATGGTTAAGGACAACATTATTCCACACATTAGAGAGTGCAAAACATCCAAGGAGACATGGGACACTCTCAAAACTTTGTATGAGACGAAGACTACAAATCGAATATTGTATTTAAAGAGTAAGGTTCTTTCAATTAAGATGGAAGAAAATGAAAGTGTTAGTGATTTTATTTCTAGAATTAAATATCTAAAGGATAAATTAGGTGACATTGGTGAATCAATATCTAGTACAGACTTGGTTACTATGACATTAAATGGAATGCTTGATGAATATCGAATGTTTATCACTAGTCTTTCAGCTAGAGAGAAGGCTCCTACTTTTGATGAGTTCGTAGGTATACTTATGTTGGAAGAAGAGCGGAAACAGAAATATCCCAATTCAGATTTGGCATTGATGGCCAAAGGAAAGCAGTCCTTCAAAGGCAAATAGTGGGAGAAAAATAAACACAAAAAAAATCATTTCAAGGTACCCCTTTAACAAGAACAAATTCCAAATCAAGTAGAGATGATGTGTGTTATTACTATGGAAAACCTAGTCATTTTGCTAAGAATTGCATGAAAAGGAGGTCTGATCAATTTAAACAAAGAAGGCATTCAGGAAATTATGTGATAAAGATGAGGCAGTTACTCAAGATGTTAGCAATCTTAAATTTTTTGTGTCCAATGCTACTTTATCAGTAGAAATTGATGATGATAATGCTTGGTTTATAGATTCAGGTGCATCAATCCATATGTCATGCAAAAGAGATTGGTTTGATACTTATCATGAGATTAATAATGGTGGACACATCTATTTAGGAGATAATAGATCACATGAAATTAAAGGATATGGTAATATAAGTGTTATGATGCCTAATGGACAAGAAAAACAAATTCAAAATGTGGTGTATGCTCCAAGATTAAAGAAGAACTTAATTTCAGTTTCTACTATCATAAATCAACATTTAAAAGTTGAATTTGTGAAATCACATTATATGGTAAAGGATGTGCAGGACAACTATAAGGTTGTTGCAAAAGGAATGAGAGTTGGAGGCTTATACAAGTTGGATGTAATGAAGAATAGACATCAAGCTTTGGCATCAACAGGCATGTCAACTATAGAGCTTTGACATCAAAGGTGTGGACACTTAAATCATAATGACCTAATGTTACTACAGAAGAAACTGATGGTAGAAGGTCTTCCAATTATTAAGGGTGAACACTTTGAATGTGAAGGTTGTGCACTAGGAAAACAACATAGGGAAGAATTTCCTGTGCATGAAAATAGAAGAAAACGAGAAATACTTGAATTAGTGCATACTGATGTATGTGGTCCAATGCAAACTAAGTCACTTGGTGGAGAATATTACTTCCTTATATTTATTGATGATAGCACTAGATACACCTGGGTGTACTTTATAAGAAACAAAAGTGATGTGTTTTAATACTTTAAAGAATTCAAGAGTATTGTTGAAAAGCAAACATGAAAGAAAATTAAAATTCTTCGATCAGATAAAGGTGGTGAGTACACTTCAGGAGCTTTTATCAAATATTGCAAACAAAATGGAATTTTGCAACAATTTACAGTACCACATACACCTCGACAAAATGGAGTAGCTAAAAGAAAGAATAGAACATTAGTTGAATGTGCTCGAAGTATGTTAAAAAATAAAGAACTTTCTAATAGTTTTTGGGTTGAAGCCAATAATACAACTGTATATCTTAAAAATAGAAGTCCTACTAAGTATCTTGAGCACAAAAC
Organism: Pinus taeda; assembly: GCA_000404065.3. Lineage (NCBI taxonomy): Eukaryota > Viridiplantae > Streptophyta > Pinopsida > Pinales > Pinaceae > Pinus > Pinus taeda. The sequence goes on from APFE030809714.1 coordinate 116,583, forward strand.
ACCATTTTAAGCATTGTATGGTTTTAAACCTAAAGTTAGTAATTTAAGGATATCTGGATGCAAGGCCTTTGCTCATATTCCTAAAGAGGATAGGAGAAAGTTAGATGCCAAAGCCATCAAATGTATTTTTATTGGATATTGTAGTGATCAAAAATCATATAAAATGTACGATCCAAGTACTCACAAGGTATTTGCAAATAGAGATGTTATATTTCATGAGCATGTAGATAAGAAAATAAAAGAAGATAAACATAATACATGGCAGTCTCCTTATGAAGACTTTAAGGAAGAAGAAGAAGTTGTAGAATCAACTCAAGTACAAGAACACATGGACATTCCAAAAGATACATCAAGGAATCAAAGTCCACAAAGAAGTGATGAAGGCACTCCACAGAGAAGAAAAGGAGAAGGTATTCCACAAAGTAATGAACATGTAAGAAGGTCAACACGGCAGATTCAAACCCCCATCAGGTATAAATATTATGCTTTAATGTCTCAATTAATGACTGTTTTTGAGCCCTTAAATTATGAACAAGCCAAAAATCATAAAGAATGGATGGAAGCTATGAAAGAAGAATATGATTCTATAATGAAAAATGAAACTTGGAAATTAACAGAACTACCTGAAAATAAAGTCCCTATAGGATCAAAATGGTTGTACAATACAAAATTTAATGCAGATGGTAGCACAGTCAAGTATAAGGCAAGATTGGTTGCAAAAGGTTATTCACAAAAACAAGGAATAGATTATGAAGATACCCTTGCTCCGGTTGCAAAAATGAATACAATCAGAATAATGATAGCATTGGCAACTAAATATCATTGGAAGCTACATCAATTAGATGTAAAGTCAACTTTTCTAAATGGTGACTTAAAAGAAGAGATTTATCTTGTTCAACCAGAAGGATTTGTAAAAAAAGGGTCAAGAAGATCTTGTATGCAAGTTAAAAAAGGCCTTATATGGACTAAAACAGGCCTCCAGATATTGGTATGAGAAAATCGACAAATTCTTCTTTCAGCAAGGATTTAAAAAGAGTAAAAATGATCCTAATTTGTATGTCAAGACAGACAGAAATGGGGATATAATATTACTTTCTATATATGTTGATGATCTAATAATAACAGGGAGTGCTGATAAATTAACTATAGATATAAAAATGAAGTTATCTCAAGAATTTGAGATGAAGGATCTTGGTGAGATGCACTATTGTCTGGGTCTTGAAGTATGGAGAAATGATGGAAGAACCATAATCACACAAAGAAAATATATAAATGAAGTACTAAAGAGAATTCATATGAATGAATGTAAAGCACTGAGTACTCCATTGGAACAAAATATCAAATTAAGAAGTGATGATGGAACAAAAGAGGTGAATGGAACATTGTATCGACAATTAGTGGGAAGTCTGAATTATCTCACTACCACTAGACCAGATATTTCTTATGCAATAAGCATACTTAGTCAATTCATGGCTAAGCCTCATGAAAGCCATTGGATAGCTGCAAAAAGGGTCCTTTGATACTTAAAGGGAACTATCAATTTTGGTATTGAATATACTAATGCTTGTAATGTTGAATTGACAGGTCATTCTGATTCTGACTGGGCTGGAAATCCAGATGACAAGAAATCCACCACTGGATACGTCTTCAACATAGGATCGGGAGCTATATCATGGAGCAATAAGAAATAGGCAACAGTTTCCTTGTCATCAACTGAAGCAGAATATAAAGCATTATGTAGTGGCACCTGTGAAGCTATATGGCTCAGAAGAATACTTGAAGATGTTGGTGAAGGTCAACAAGAACCTACAGTGATCAGATGTGATAATCAAAGCACCATCAAACTAGGGAACAATCATGTATGTCATGCAAGGTCAAAGCATATAGACACACAATATCATTTTGTAAGAGAAAAGGTCCAATCGAAAGAAATTTCTCTAATATCCTGTAATACAAATGGGAATGTAGTTGCCATATTCACTAAGCCTCTTGGGAAGGCAAAATTTGAGTTTTGTAGAAGTAAGTTATGTGTTATAGAAAATCAAGATTATATTGTAAGCCTAGCTCAGACTTAGACCAACAGGCATGTCAATTAAGAGTATGTTTACAGTGTCCTATATATTTTATATTTGTTATATGGTTGGAATTAAGGGGGAGTGTTGGAAAAACAATATTAATTCCAACCACCAACATTAAATTCTGCGTCTAGCTTCTTCTAGAATTCGGTGGAGCTCGATAGCTTCCTTGAAAAGCCACCGGCTCCAAAAAGTTCTTTGATGCGTATAAAAATCGCCGCAGTAATCAAACGAAGACAATTTTGTTTTGTGTTTATGTGTTTAAGTGAATGTTCTATGATCGGTTATTGGTCACTTTAATTAGAACTAAATTTGCCAATGTATTTATAAAATTACACACCTAAATTAAATTAAATAAGACTTACACACCGTTACATATTGTTTTATGTTTGTTAAAAAACATTTATCTCAAAATATAAACATGTAATGACATAACACACATACTTTGTGATTAGTCAGTTAAATAACAATTAGTATCGTCAATAACTGAGGTTGTGTACTAATGAAGTTAACAGAACGAAATTTTATAAAGAAAAAAAAAATTTAAAAACAAAAAAAAATCGATATTATAATAAAATTCCCAGCAGTGGGCGAACTACTTTGAAATTGATATGGTTCTCATATGGTTCTGGTTGTTATAATAAAATTCCCAGCAGTGGGCCAACTATTAATTCTTATTTCGTAGCTATCATTGTTCTAAGCATGTCTAAATCTGATTAAAAATGTTAATGAATATTTAAAACTGTTGCGGATGATCTTTGACGGATGTAATTAACAAAAGATTATGTCAATGGCCCGACCCTTCACCAGAGTGGTAGTGGCGAACAAGAGAATCGTTTTGGAACGAAAATAACAATGAGTGAAACGATCGGAAGAAAGGGAAACCGCATTTTCGATACCAAAGAGAGTATGCGAAACGATATTGATGTCATGGCCATGTCATGCTGACGCTCACTCCGTTGTACCGACATAATGGAGGACTCGACAAATTTGGAGGTTCCTCGTAACGAAGTGAAACACAGAGAGTGAATATTGAAATGTTTTCACACTATGAGAAGCCGAGTGACCACAGAAAATATGACAAGATAACATGGATAGATAGAAGATTATGGTAAAAAGCTTGCTTCAATATTAGAAAGAAGACTGCATATGATTCATTGTTTACAGTCGGAACCTTTGGATAGACTGGGTTTCCAGATTTCTTAAATGCTAAAAGAAACCTAATATCAATTGATGAGGGAGTAAAACGCGGTGCTTTTCATATCCAAACAGTCCCAAACAATTCATGTGGAATTCTGTGTGCCATACGGTACTTGATACAGAATATTGGAGGTCAATTAGTAGATCAAAACACAACTCATATGATACTTATCCTGATGTTTTGATGTCGGAAAGCTGAATCGACATGCAATATCAGTTTTCAATCCAAGAAAAGTACATAGCAGGTTGTCTTATTCTGTGACCGATTTTATTACTCAAACTAGTTTGGTTGTTCCGTGTCGTGGACGTAGAAAATGCCATTTTCATAGTGATTATGAAAACACCAATTTCGTTGTGACTTTTGAGTAATTTTATTTCGATGGAGCCCCATCATATGGAAGCCTAAAGGGCCCGTCATAGTTTGACCATATAGCCACGATTAGATTATCGGAATATAAAAAGGTCGTATTCGAGTGATTTCAGTCGCCGTCTACCGAATAAATATACCAAATCAATTAATAAAACAAATCACAGGCCAGATATGCGTACCTAAATTTACCAAAGTTGATTATAGATTTGCATTGCTTTCAAACCTGAGAAAATATCGCACATGCTGCTGTTGTTTCATAATTCAAAGATGTTTGGCTGATGGACTAGAATATCATCGTCTTACTGTCCCTCTCATTCATGTGTTACGTAATTCAACTCACCTTTTCCATGAATTCCAGCAACTGTAAACCAGCCCATGCTGGGCTATACTATATGTGTTATTTATTAGTCCCTGCTTTGGTCGGTGGGCATTAGTTTGACACGGTAATCCATGCTCATCTGTAAGCACATTTCAACTTAACCCAAAGTATTTTGGCATGACACAATCACCAATGCATTTTTTTAAATTTTAAATCCATGCTCATCTTTAAGCACATTTCAACTTAACCCAAAGTATTTTGGCATGACACAATCACCAATGCATTTTTTAAAATTTCAATTACACTTTCACGTGCTTTTAACCAATCAAATAAATCTTCGTCTTATTTGGCCTCAGATCGAGGTATACCATCTGAAAAGTTAGGAAAGGAGTTCGGAAGGAGTTTGGACAATTGCAATGGATTAAAACACTGTCGCCTGCATGAACTAATGCTATCGCAAAGATAGCATTAGTTCCCTAACATTTAATGCTATAATGGATATAATGGATAGAAGCTAAAGCAAGTTCGCAAGTGTGCATGCATGTTGTTGTTGAGGTGCCCATGGTTGAAGTTGTCAGCTGGTGTCGAGCATATGTGCTGTCGTGCATAGGGGCGGTGATCGCATCTTGATAAGAGGAGAGCTTGAATGCTTGAATAAGGGGAAAGCTTCCGACCTGCGTGGGAGTCTGCCATGCTGCTGCTATCTGCTGTGGGTGGAGACGCTGGTTCAACTACAGAACGCATATTCTTTAGTCCAGGATCACACTGTGCCTCTTCTACATAGTACAGACAGAGAGGTCAAACCTGCACAGGTGATGATTTTAGTCCTGCAATAAAATCTAGAATAGAATCATCTTAATCTATGGATAAGAGACTCAAATTTGTCTGTGTCTGTCTTTAATATTTCTTCCCTTTCCTCTGCATTACATGAAAGTATACTGATGACCTTGGCACACACATTTAAATGGTTTTACCATAATTTAACATTTAAAGAAAGAATAGAGAATTTTTGGTAACTTTACCAGCAATTGAGCTCTTGAGGTTACGGTATTGAAATCTCAGAAGACGTCGTTGGGCCATACTCTGATTCTCATCTTCTTGTTCTTTTCTACCAGGCCCATTGTTCTTTTGTTCTGAACCTTCTCCACCCCGAGAAGAATGTTGCAATCTCTAAACACACCCTCCATTCATCTTCGCTGATTTCAAATAAAAACGACCATCAAACAGATCGCATTAGTATAAAAATTGACTCAAACACTTTCTGCAGAATGTTGGATGCTCAATAGTTACATTTAAAGCAAAATACTCATTAATTATGCAAAAATTTCAGTCTCACAATGTCATATTTTATGTTATAATTGCTACAAGTTAGAATACTCATTACAGTTACAAGCTACTATTTCATTTACATATTGTAGATTCTATCCTTGTCTGACAAAAATTGTCACTTCGTTTTTGCAGACACAGATTCAATAACCATGCAAAACTGATTATCAATCTAATTAAGAAACTCGAACTCCATTCTCTAACTGTTTTAGATCTGCCGAGCTGGCCATTTACCGCGTGCAAAAACGTTGCCGCAGTTAACAACAACTCACTTATCTGTCATTTAAGACAGTCCACAGTACTCAATATCTGCAAGCGTTGAAACTTAAAATTGCGAAACAAATCTTGCCAAATTTCAATCAAAATTAAGTCGCAAAGTTACCTGAAATAAGACCTCTTTGATAGCATTGATAATACTGAACTGATCTGCTACCTGCGTTGCGCCTACTGTGGAGATCACTACATCCACCAACTTAATTGCCTCCAGTAGGCTTGTGTAATTGTCAAGAGATCCCTGTAGCAAATTGAATTTATTAATGTGAAACTGATCATAACATGATTACTTGATAAGATAGCAGTGGGTTTGAAAACAATTAAGAGATTAATGAGATTACCTGGACTAGAGTTATTCCTGAGGCCTTGAAGGACTCGAGGAGTTAGGCTTTCTCAGGATCAAAAGCCGTGGATTTTCTGACCAGAAGAAATGTGGGATGGCCATTAGCAATACTAGCTTTCCCAATATAGCGACCAATGGAACCTGTTCCACCAATTATCAGAATCCTACTGCTCGCCATATCATTTTCCGATCAAAGGATTTTACTTTTGTAAGAATGCCAAGGTTGTGTGCTATTTATCGGCAGAATGTAACGATTTTATTTTGAAAAATATTTGATAAACAATATGAAATTGACCACTGTAATAGAAAACAATATGAAATTGACCTCTGTAGTAGAAAACAATATGAAATTGACCACTGTAATAGAAAACAAGTCTGTCCCAGGTTTGGAACGAAATGCCCTGCAAAATAGTAGCAGGCCATATATGTGTAGGGAATGCCTTGTGCTTCAATTTTCTGGCGGAGTTTGGCTTTTAGCTAGAACATACTCTTTACAGGCTCCAACCCTATTTCTTCTTCCTCAACAGTCCCGGAGTCAGATGGCAAAAACCTCTGTATCATCATGTAATATCAAATTTTCCATTGATTAAAATATGATAAGGAGATTATATTATCGATCAAGCAAACAAATCCAATGCATAGCTATTTTAGAGCAGCTCCTGATACCTTAATAGTGCCAACCTCTTTGATAGCATTGATAATACTGAACTGATCTGCTACCTGCGCTGCGCCTACTGTGGAGATCACTACATCCACCAACTTAATTGCCTCCAGTAGGCTTGTGTAATCGTCAAGAGATCCCTGTAGAAAATTGAATTTATTAATGTGAAACTGATCATAACATGATTACTTGATAAGATAGCAGTGGGTTTGAAAACAATTAAGAGATTAATGAGATTACCTGGACTAGACAACTACTGGCCTTGGAGCTGTATCTGGAACTAGCAAGGATGCTGGCTCCGCTGCTCAATGTTTCAATTCACTAGGCTCTGCAACCTTTGTCTTTGCCTATGTCTATAATGCCTCTGCTGGTGGTTATGCACCCAAATCATTAGTGCAGTTTCAATAGCCTGCTACTCATCATCCTATCCCACCGAAAACCTTGTGAATGCTTACATGCAGATGAAAACGTGGAGGCAGGAGGTAGTGTCGTGTGCAGGGGGAAATGGCGTGGGTCATCATGCTTCAGCCTACACATGTAATGCATGTAGTTAAACTTTTGATGATCCATTTCTGGCCTTGCTCCTGCTTCTGGAACTACAGATTATGATGAAGAAAAATAACATTTGCCAAGAAAATCTCAAATTCAAGAAAATTTGCCAAGAAAATCTCAAATTCACACTGAAAACATGGAAATCATGAGAAATTTGAAGGGAGAAGAGTCTCTAGCTGCTCGATTTCGATTTTGTACTTTTTCTGCAACTTTTTATAGTGCCAAGCACTACTCCAAGAACCGCCAAGACTATGACAAGCTTTAATGTCATTTTCCTGTGCGTTTTATCTGCAAGCGACCAGAACTGGGGATCATAAAACTTTTCTCTGCCAAAATGAATTCGGCAACTGCTGTTTAAAACTTCTCCTCCGATCTTCGTGAAACAATTTTTAGGCGTTCAAGACATTGCATCAGACACACATTTTGAACAATTGACAGAGGACAATTCTAAAGACTGCACAACTTGAAGCTCGAAAACAGATTTGGGCAGATAGCACTTGCTGCTGTCTGTAAAACCATAGTTGACCTGCCGCAAGCCTGGGCTCTCGAATCTCCGACACCCATTTACCCCAAGACCGCATTCTCAGGCCTCTGTAAACAGGGTGCCGCTTTCCATGAACTCTTAGCGCCCGCTGTTTATCTCCATTACTGACTGTGGACTCCTCTTGGCTAGAATCCTGTGCATTGTTACTTTCTGCTGAACGACGCTTGCGCGACTTATTCTGCATTTAGTCACAACGCAGATTTCGGCCCAACGATACCAAACTGATAAAAAATAAACGAACCTGAGTCTCTACAATCAGAAGGACCACCACCTGCAAAACTACAGCTTGCTGCTAATTTAAATGTAAGGTCGAACTGGGACCATTGCAAACACGGTACACTAGAAATCCAGCCTGGCACGATGACTTTATTGCAAGCACGACATGAACCTAGGAGTGGATTCTAGGCAAACCAGAGAGCTAGGATCAGGACATACACGACCAGCAGCAGAACCGGCACTATGGCTCCCGAGCAGTATATCAGCGTAAGGGTAACAAGGTTCAATTTCCTTCACCGGGGTACGTAATCGCCTTCCTGGTGTGTACCAAGTGTAGCACGTGGCTTGCATGCATCTTTCGGTTTGGGCAAGTATTGGAGCATTTCAATATTCAAATCGTTACAATTTACCAAGCTCTAAAACATTTTTTCTATCATAAAATTACTGTTATTTTTGTTTGCACAATGTTCATTAACTTTCGCGGACTTATGCATAACGTTCACTAACTTACGCAATAATGTTCTTTTATATAATGTTCATTAACTTTCGCTGACTTATCCATTCCATTCATTAACTTACAATAAGCGTAAGCGTAAAATGAAAAGGGAGAAAAAACAACCGACCAAATTTTCAGTAAATAGGCGAAGTAAATTTGAAATTCCAAGGCTGGCGGTTACAATGCAATTGGAACCCAAATATTTATTCCTTTAGTTATTATAGGTCATCGTCTGACTGAGTGATGATTCCCTATGATAAGTAGCGGCTATCAAATCAATCCCGTCACGCCAAAAGAGCTTCTGCTTGCTTTTCATATTTGAAGCCATTAGACTTTGAATTGTCTGCAGACCACACAAAGATGCCCTGCAGTTCCCCCTGCTGCTTCAGCATCTGGCATGCCTGAAAGAACCCATGATCGGGCAAGATACCTCCAGTGTCATTATCTGTACTAAAACTAACCAGTATTCTCCCTCCTTTGTACAGAGATGCCTGAGTATTGTAGTCCTGGATGAACTGAGAAACCGTGGTGCTAGCTTCGTACGCGTAGAACTGGAAGTTAACGTAGTCAATCACGTGCCCGTATTTGCCCCATAAGGCTGTGTAATGGGACTGCACAGCAGCCCCATCTTCGAAGGGGGCAATGGACTCGAAGGAGATGACTTTGCTTTGCTTTAACTGTGTGATCAACTGCCCGATGCAATTTACAAACGTGTTATCGTCGGCCTGAAAAAACTCGTAGTCGATGTCGATGCCATCGAGATGGTATTCTTCGATTACTAGACGGGGTGACCGTTGCCCATGCTATCCCCGCCTAAGCTCAGCGTGACCTTCACGTTCTTGTGTTGGGCCTTAGAAGATGTTGAACTTTCCGTTGCCGGCATGCTTAAAGCTATAATTTCTCTGCACTGAAATTGCTGGACTGCAATTATGGTCTGAGATCTCATGGTAGCGACTTGCTGCCATGCAGCTCGTCTTGTTCAATTTATAACGGCCATAACTACTTTCTTTAACCAAATCTATGACAGGAAATTAAGGCAAAAAGGCACGAGCAAAGATTTTTGGGAACTAAAAACGGTGATATCTCTTGAAAATCACCATTGCATTTTAAAGCAAAGGCGCTGTATCACGTATTATGTTGTGGTTTATATATAAAATGTGAAAGATCGTAATTTAACACTTAAATATTTAAAGTTAATATGAAAGGAAATGTTAAGAATTAAGAATTTAATATATGGTATGTATATATTT
>APFE030809714.1:127062-144056 GCA_000404065.3 Pinus taeda
CTTTAAAAATATAGAGCATAATATATTATTACAGATATTAGGGCTTATAATATTAATCTTAATATAATAATAATAATATAAACCCTTAAGACTTTTGGGAGTAAAAATGAATTTTACTGGGGTTTATATTTGTGGTTGTAGGCCTTACCGAATTGATGTCGCTAAGCATGGGGTTGTGCCTGGCTTTCTCGGAGGGAGCTTTTTCTATTAGGATATGTCAACATGGCCACTGTATTAGGATTCCCATATGAGATGGGATGTCATTTTGAACTTTTTGTACTTGGAGTTGGAGGATTATTCTTAGAACAATGAAAAATCATTAAAGGAGTCCCCCCATGTACGTCTGGCTTTATGCCTCTTAATTTGTCTATTCTTGGTAGAAAAATGTTTTGGCTGGGTAGTAGGATGTTTGACATCGCTTTTATTACTAAAATGATAGATTTAGGCTTTATGACCATGAATTTGTGGCTATCAGTGTTTTCTTTGCTATATCTAGCTCATTTGTGGTGATTTTTCATTGCAATTTTTGCCTGGAGCATTCTGGTAGGCCAAATCTTTTGTTTGAGAATGCATGTAGTCCTTTGCAAATGCTTTGGTATTAGTTGGGGCCAAAAATAAGGCAATGCAGCAAGCCATTTGTAGATATGAAGAGGCATATCCCAGATGACACTCTTAGCATTAAGAAGGTCTTAGTTTTTCAATTGGATCTGTTTGCAAAAATGGTTTTTCCTTTAGATCTAAGGGTTGCTAAATGCATCCCTTCTCTTCTTATAAAGATGTAGGATATTCCAAAAGATATAAATAATTTTGAAAGTCGAAATCTGCACATTTTCATATATTTTTTAAAGCCCTTGTTGGGAAATCAATAACCATGAGGATTTGGGTTGGGGATCTGGTATAAGATCTCAAACTGAAGATTCACGAAAATTTTAGTTTCCCAATAGTGTTCCAAAGTTTGATCTACCCAGGTAAATAATTGGAGTATCATCATAAACACAAGATTATGTGGAGGATGTTCTGGATCTAGTAACCTGTTGTCGCTATGACGATAGCCCTCCAATTTTTTTTGCTATGTAAATCTTTGAGCCTATAGTAATTTTCGTTTCAAGCCCCCTTGTGTCGTCATGTGGTTTGATTTTTTATTTGAGCATTTTCTCCTAGTGTCACACCCTCCTAAGTTAATGTGTATCAATTGTCGTCACTTAACCATAAGAAGCATTTGAGTCAGTAAGTTTATGGTTAGGAGAACTCATAATCTCTCTTTTCTTAAAATTTTCCTTCTTGCCTTGCACACACTCAAAAACCACAAAAAAAGTGGAAAAGAAAGCAAAAGCAATAAAATCACTCATAAAAGCCAAAAGGGTGCTTTGAGTTGATGAAGGCATTCTCTTGAGGTGAGCATACTCCTTTGGGCTGACGAAGTGCACCCTACTTGAGCGCATTTATTTAGGTTGAGCAAGTGCACCGTACCTAGGCTTACTCCTTCATGACAAAGACATGAGCCCTATCAAGTCACATGCATTAGCCAACTTGTTGCATGAGGGCGCACTCCTAGGAAATAGGAGCCCCCTTAACTCCCTTTAACTAACCCGTTCATGCGATGACAAGTGGCACTCATGCATTGATCAGTGGTGCATAAATAAACTCAGTTAATCATTCTTTTCATAATCATTTCATCTGAGTTGAGTGAACAACTGGGGAATCAAGAAGTTCTTTAGTAACCGGTGTAGCAAGTAAGTTTGCATGTTCAATATTTTCATTGTTTTTCATGCTTTCATAGTTAGTCCTTGTGTTGGTTGATGTCAATAATTTGTTTTGCAAATTGTTTGCTCCCGTTCTAGCTAAATATTCATCTTGCAAGTGTTAATCCACTATCACATGCAAGAGACATTTCACATTCTTGAAACCCTTCGTCTTTCACCATGTATGAGATAACAACTAGAAGGCCTTGTATATCATTATCCTCCTCATCTTAGCATCGAATCCCATTGGTTGAACGTGTTTCTCAGCACTTTGTAGGGAGAGCACACTTCTTGAGCTCAAAGCTCTTTGAACCTTGAAAATTGTGCCGTGTGTGACCAAGTTTTCTTCTTGAGTGAATGGGCACATCAAAAAGGCACAAAGCCTTTCTATTCAACCCTTCTAAGTGCTAAAATGTGTCATCTTTCCCATAGTGTGTACGTGCACATCACAAAGGAATGAAGCATCATTATTCAACCCTTCGTTGTGCGACAATGTGCCCTCCTTTACCTTGAGTTCATAAGCATACTTTGCAGAGGCTAAGCTTTGTTCCCTCCAACCTTTGTCCCTTCGGAGTATGACAGTGCAACCTAATATTAATATTAAACCCTAATATTGATATTATAAACCCTAGGGATTATAGACCATATTTTTTTTGTGAATCAACATTTTTCTATTATTTCAAATTTATGATACATTTTGAGAAGCTACACATCTAAACGCTCCGAGACTCATTCCTACCAGACTTATTGGCCCAAATATAAAAGAAAAACCAAACTACAAACAAATAGAGTGAACTAGATAACCATAAGTGCATAAATGAAAATGACCAAAAAATTCCATGAACCTGAAAGCACCCATTTTCTATCACTAGTAAGGAAGGACAGTTGAAGCTAGGATGCCTTGCCCACTGCCTAGAGATGGATGAGGGTGGAGAGAATAATGGATGTGAGCTTTCATATGCTTCATTCTGCCTTCCAGTCACGTTGATATCTTGTGGATCATTTTGGCCCTCGATGCAACATTGTCCATCATAAATCATTGGTTCTTATCAAGATCATTCATCAATCCAATGACCTTGTTCTTTTCCTCCTTCTTGAGTCGGTCCATATATTCCAAGAGCACTAAAATTTTCTTAAGTTATTCATCTAAAGAATCGAAAGGAGGAAGCATCTAAATTCTATGAGGAAAGTGCATAGCTGGAACTTGATCAAACTCTTCTTCTTGGTCATGATTAGCTCCAAGATGAACAACCTCTTGGCCTCATGGTCCCATGCCCTAATATTCTCATCATTATTATCAAAGTGTAGATCTATGATATCCCCTATTGCACCATCCACCTAGAATGTACCACAGCCAATGCACCCCCCCGAGAATTCACACAAACCCCATTCCTAGCACACCCTTGAACAGGCACATAAAGCAAAGGCCTAGTGCCTTGAACCTTGCTATCAATGACTACAGAGTGTTAGGTAAAATTGACTCGGGGTTAGAGTCATGGTTGACCAGGTTAAACAATGGTGGTTTTGGGGCATAGGGTATTGTGTATCCATGCTATTACATGCAATGGACCCTATAAAAGGTTGGGAAGACTTCATTGTAATGTAGGCTAGGGTGGTGAGAGGGGAAGGCTCACTTGGCCAGGGTTCGACCAAGGTTAGTGAAATTTCTTTGGGATGGGTTTTTCCCTTGGGTTGGTGTTTTTTTCCTAGGGAAAATATTTTTTGCATTATGTGTATGTTTATTATTGTTGCTATATTAATTTTTCTCTCGGTAAATGTGAAGTGTATGCATAGGTAACCAACCTGTGCATGACCATTCATCACTGATTCTCTAGATTTTTTATTTTTGAGGGCAATTAGAGAATTACAAGTGGTGCTGTGAGGGGAAGTTTGTTTTAGGTTTTCAATCTTGGGGAGGGAAATATTTGGGGTTTTCTATGTTGTTGGAATAATTGTGTAAAGCAAAGAAGCACACAGGATTTGACAACCAAGGGACCATTTCAACATTGGTTTTCTACTTCTCGTATTCTGGTAAGCATCCTTAACTATCCATGTGACCTTTTTAGGAAAATATTTCTACATGGTTTGTGTGGGGGGGGGGGGGGCAGGGATTTTATTTTATATTTTATTTGATAGGTTTATGGAATTCTATTTTGGAATTTACAAGGCCTCAACCAGTGGTTGGAGACAATGACTGGTGGGGTTCTAGGCATGATGCACTCTATCTTTTCCTTTGAGGAATTTTATGTTTATGTTATTCACCTATGGATGGTAATTCCCAACCAATTGTGAATGTCTATAATCATTTTTTATGGCTTAAGAGATTTGGGCCATCTGACCTAATCATATAAACTTGTGTTATCTCCTTGTTCCCTAAGGAGGGTAATGTTAACCTAATTTGAATAATAATTGTTGAGGGGAGGAGTTTGTTTTCAATGTGTAATGGAATTCTAGTAGAGCGAAGGGGTATTCTTGGCTGAGTGTTGTCACCCCCAAGAGAGGATTAGGCATGGTATTGGGGGAATTTCATGACTAGATATAGGGATTTTAAGGTACTGTAGGACTTCTGCGTAGTGCCCAAGGAATGGTGTGATTTTCAATGTGCTAGAGTCAAGTTGATAATGTATAGACAATGAGGTAGAGAGTGGATGGGGTAGGATAAAGAGGGTACCGAGCTAAGCATAAAGCACTAGTCGTAGAGTGGTGTGGAGAAGATGAAATGGAAGTAGAGATAGAGGAGGAGGTGGCCTTTAACTGTGCCCTCTATCATGGTCATGTTGATCTTCCTACCCCTTTTAACACTTTGGACTCTAGTTATGATGCATCCTCCTTCTTTTGCAGCAACAAGAATGAGACCGCCACGATAACCGAAGCAAAGTCCTAATCTTCCTAAACAATTTGCAACAAAACTAGTGGAATATGTTAGATCCTTTGGCTTCACTTCGATCGGGTTAAAGAGATTGGAAGAGCATATGGAATGCATGGAGGGAAGGTTGGCACACTTATAATTTCATTTTCATGGAGATCACATGTATCCAGATCCCCTTAGGAAAGAACCCACTATTCAAACACTTGTAAATCCTCTCATTCCCTGACGTTGGTGGGTTTTCTCTTTATCTTAGATGTCTTTTGGGAATTTTGGTCTTTTTTTGTTGGGTTCTCAATAAATTTTTGTACTTTGTAATTAGAATTTGTGATTCCCTTTTGGCCAACAAATCGGGTAGGAGTGAGGCCGAAAGATCTATATATATTTGCTAGACATGTTGTAAGATTTGGCTAAATTAATATAAAGTCTTTTACCCACAAAAATATTATAAACCCTAAAACTAATATTAAACCCTAAGATTTATATTACAAATCCTAGGATTATTGTTATAAACCTTAATATTAATATTATAAACCTTATGATTAATATTAAACCCTAGTATTAATATTAAAAGTCATAAGATTAATATTATAAACCATATTAAAACCATATGGATTATAAATCCTAGGATTATGTAACAACTCCCTCTTTATAAACAATTTTTTTAATTTTCTTCCAATATTACTACTTTTATCTAAATATCACTCTTTGTATAAGGATTCACCTTCCCATGTTAAATTTATGATAATATCATATGGCCCATTTACACTATTTATACATGTCAGTCGCCTTAATAATTCTTGGTCAATTTAGTTTGGGCATATGGACTATGGCTAACCTTATATTTATCAAAAAAATTTCCTTTGCTCGTATAACACCTACAACATTGGATATACCTTAGAGGTATGTATGTAGTTATACATGTTCTTATGTTTAGTTGGCATGTGTCATGGTTTGTGTTCTTGGTATTTTAATCATGTTAAGGTGAGAGCTTTGTTCATATTCGCCAAAGGATCAATGTGTTATCACCAAACGATAGAAACATATATCAAATGAATTGAACCACTACCAACATTATTGAACACTTTTTGATTCATTATATATGTCATATGGATTTATTTCACCTACCAAAGTATTTTTGGAGCTTTCATAGATTGGTGTTTGGGTTACTCGCCGAATAGTTTGATGCCACATGGGATAGGCCCATGTGCATTTGACATGGCCTGTATATAGATTTTTCTATTCATTTGGTACTCATTGTGGCCCTAGTATCAAGAGCATTGTACCTAATGAGCTCACCTGAGTTATTGGAATTGAAAATGTGGTTCCATGGGCTTACAGATAAAGGATATATCAGGCCTAGTGTATCACCATGGGGAGAACCTATGTTGTTTGTTAAGAAAAAGGATGGTAGATTTTTTATGTGCATTGATTACTGGCTTTTAAACAAGTTTGTTGTCAAAAATAGATATCCATTACCCCATATTGAGGACCTGTTCAATTAAGTATGGGGGCGACAATTTTTTTGAAAAATAGATTTGAGGATAGGATATCATCAACTGAGGATCAAGAGTGAAGATATACCCAAAATAAATTTTAGGATGAGATATGGACACTACGAGTTTGTAGTGTTGTCATATGGTCTCACAAACGTCCCCACAACCTTTATGTGTTTGATGAGAAATATACTAAGTAAATATTTGGATAAATTTATGCTAGTATCTATTGGCAACATTTTGATATATTCTACAAATGGAGAAGAGGATAGGGAACACTTAAAGTTGGTGCTGCAAACTTTAAGGGAGAACCAGTTATGTGCCAAATTCAGCAAGTGTGAGTTCTACAAATCTAGAATACAATATCTGGGTCACGTCATCTTTGAAGAAGGGTTATACGTTGACCCAGAGAAGGTTAAAGCCATGGATGATTGGCCCATACCCAAAGATGTGTCTAAGGTTCAATCTTATTATGTGATTTGAGGGGTAGTATTATAGATTTATAGAAGGATTTTTTAGAATAACACATTCTATTACATCCCTACAAAAAAAGGGAGAAAGGTTTGAATGGAATACCGAGTGTCAAAAGAGTTTTGACATGTTGAATCAACTACTTACCATGACACCCATATTAAAACTTGTAGATCCCATGAAAGAATTCACAGTTTGCACAAATGCTAGTATGGAAGGCTTTGGGGGGGTGTTTGTTGCAAGATAATTTACTAATAGCATATGAGTCAAGAAAGTTAAAAAATCCTGAAAGAAACTATGCAGTGTATGGTTAGCCACAGTGATCCATGCCTTAAAAATGTGGAGGCATTATTTACTTGGGAATAAATTTACCTTAGTCACTAACCATATCAGTCGGAAGTATTTGTTCAGCTAACCATATTTGAATGCAAGACAAGTTAGGTGGATGGCTTTTCTTAGCAAATTTGGATTCAACATAAAACACATAAAGGGAAAAGAAAGAAAGATATTGGATGCTTTGAGTAGGAAGGTTTATCGTATATGTGGGGTGGCAGTTAGCAATTGTAATACAATTTTTTTAGAAGAAGTTAAGAATTTTATCTGCAGTGATCCAAAGTATGTTGAAATTCATCAAAAATTACAACAAACTAGCATTCCTCATTACACAGAAAAATATGAAAAAATTATGTTTTATAAAAAAAGAATGTATGTACCAAATGTAAATACTCTAAAACAACTGATACTTGAAGAATATCATAAAATACCTTATTCGGGACACCCAGGATATCAAGAAGTGGTCATAGTCTTAAGAAATAAATTCTTTTGGTCGGGAATGAAGAAGGATGTGGCTAAATACTTGGCAATATGCTTAGAATGTCAGCAGGTAAAAGTAGGGCACCAACACCCCACAGGATTAATGAATCCATTACCCATTCTCAAATGGAAGTGAGAGACAATTTATTTAGACTTCATCACTAGGTTACTAAAAACCAAGAGACATCATGACTCTATCATGGTATTAGTAGACACCTTGAGCAAGGAAACTGATTTATTACCAATGCAACTGACCTTTGGTATAGCAAAAATTTCCCACATCTTCATGAAGGATATTTTTCAGCAGCATGGTATACCCAAGATGATTGTATTAGACCGAGATGCCAAATTCACTTCAATCTTCTGGAAGCCCTTGTCTGGAGTCAAGGGACCAAGATGAATTTCAGTACCACATACCATCATCAAATAGATGGACAAACTGAAAGGACCAATCAGATTTTGGAGGACATGCTCAAAATGTATGTAATGGATAGACTCACAAAATGGGAATATTTTCTGCATTTAGTTGAGTTTGCATATAACAACAGCTATTTGATGTCTATTAGATTCAGTCCCTTTGAAGCTTTGTATGGCATAAAATTCCATACACCACTTAGTTGGATCCAATCAGAAGATAAGTTGATTCTTGGACCAGATGAAGTACAGGAAATGGAAAAAATTGTACAAAGAATTCAATGGAATATTAAAACAGCTCAAGACCGACAAAATAATTATGCAAAAAAAAAAGAGAACTGAAAAAGAGTTAAAAATTGATGATCATGTGAATTTGAGAGTTAAACCCAGAAAGAGTACCTTAAGTATGAGAACTTGTCCAAAGATGGCACCACGATTTTGTGGGCCATTTGATATTTTGGACATAGTAGGACCTATAGCGTACCAACTAGCACTACACATTCATATTAAAGTTCATAATTTCTTTCATGTATCTTTACTTAAGAAATATGTACATGATGCATCACATGTTATTGACTCAAAATTGCTATAGGTGGAACCCTAAGGAGACTTTCTTGCTCAACCTCTCTAGATCCTAGACCGGAAAGAGATCTGGCTCCAAAATCGAACCATCATTCGAGTTAAAGTGCAATGAAAGCACTTTACCCCCAAAGAGGCCACATGAAAGCAGGAAGATGAAGTGTAGGAAAAGTACCCAACAGTGTTCGAGAGGGAAATGCCAGAAAGAAGAAACACTAAGGATGGTGTAGAATAAAAGGGGGGAAGGATATAATATCCATCCATGTATTAATGTTTATGGTTACTATTTATTTTAATTAAGTATGACATGTAAATGGCAGAGATCCATGAAATGCCTTGAGACATGTGAAAAAATAAAATTTATGGATAATGATAAAAATGGCTATACTTAGGGAATAACTCATTTAGATGTGAGATGCTTGCTGAAATAATTCTTCCATGGGAAGTTCAGGATAATATTTAGATAAGATTTAATGGAGAGAGAAAATCCACTAAATTACTTGGCTAGAGAAAGATGCTAAGTTTGGAAAATCTTAAAGCTTCGTGGGAGAGAAAAGCGAGATTTTACAAAACAAAGCCTAGGCTAGTGGTTGGAAAAAACCACAAAAGAGGGACACTGCAAACATAAACATCCAATATAGAAGAATGTATGAAATACCAAAGAACAGAAACGAACAGAGTTTGTTGGTTCTCTGGACAAGCATACTCAAATTAGGGGGAACTAGAAGTACAGTTCGAGGTTGGGTGGAAGTACAATTTGAATTTGGTGACATGTGTCAATTTATTGCATTATTTCTAAATTTTAAAAGTAGTAGGAATGCTAACTTTGATTGTCGAGTCTTTGCATGTGATAATTATTATGAAGTTATATTAGATTCAGCCATATTATGGATAGAAAATTATGTTGTGTGAACTGGTATGATGGAGGTGTTTCTATATAGTCTAGCTTAAAGTGTTTAGTATTTTTACAATTGGTTAATAAATCCATTGTAATATAAATATGGTTACTTTGGAGCTTGATTTCAGAGCTGTGATGTTTATATTTTAGTAGGATTCATGCTTGAAGAGAAAGGCTTTGGAATAAGGGAATCGACAAGGAACAACAAGCATCCCTAAAGTCAGCTAATATTAAAGCTTAGGGGCTATGTTAACAACTCCACCCAAGTCTAAAATTTGACCTGTACGTGAATGTAGGTGTAGATATTGCAACAAAATCTGCCAATGAGATAGACACTCGGGAGAAGCATAGTTAATCATACTCTGGTTGGGGTAGTAGTAGTAGGTTCAGTGATTCAAATATAGAAAGAATCTATAGTTATAGTCAATTAATTCATAGGAAATTTATAGTCATGATTACCATGCTTAAATATAGACTTGTTCTTTATGCACAATCTGTTGCTAAGCAATTCTTCCAGACTGATTGCTTTAGTAGGAGAACCTTTTAAATGATTATGTAGCACAAAAAGGAGAAATTGGGAAGCTTAAATAATCAATCCCCTCTTAACAATTGTTCCTAGGATCATGTCCAATTAAATTTCTAAACTAGAAATACCATGAAGGTGTGACTTAAGGCCATAAGGAAATTACCTACATCTAATTCTATGAGTCAACTTTAGGCTCTCAAGACCAACAAATTGAAAATAAGCTCGGTACAAGGGTAATTAATTGAAAGATAACTTAGATTTCAAATGAGAGAGGTAGTACATAATCACAAGAACAACGGTTAGTTGATTTGGTTACTGATACATTCAAATAGGAGATGTCATACATAACCATAAGAACAAACTCTAGTTTCATCTAGTTACAGATAAATGGAAATATATATATATATATATATATATTATATATATATATATATATATATATATGCCTTTGGAAACATGTATCAAATCTGTGAAAATTGTGGATGATCAAACCATAGTAAGAATCGGTGAAGTGTGTGTGTTCCACACACATGGAGTTCAATAAAAATAAGTGTTGAGTCGACTCGCAACAATAGTATATGAGACTAAGACTCCACAAAATTCATACACCCTAGTACTAATGATCAAAAATAGTTCGAGGTAACACAAGAGGAGAAAAATCCTCTTGGTTCTAGAATTAAAAATATACACAAGAAATAAATAGGTAAACCATTAACACAATCAAATCACCATTGATAGCTTAATATAACAGAGAATCACAATATATTCATCATCTTTAGCAAACTAAATAAGCATGCAATATCCTTATGAGTAACTATAGTATAAAAACCACTCGCCATAACAATGGCGATAGACTATTCCGAAGGCTAATCATGGTGTTTATAGTAATGAAAAATAGATAGAAAATAGTTCGATGAAGTTATATATCAGCCCAAATGGGTATATTGACAAACATATTTTGAGCACTAATAGTGCCCCATTCACAGTGAATTTTAAATATAGAAGAGAGGGGCATCGAAAACCCTTTAGCAATAATACAAAGGTCAATGTAAGGGCATGTAGCTATTAACAGTATCCCCTTTCACACGAATAACAATATTCCTATTAGTGGGAAGACATTGAAAGCCAACAATAAAAATTAAAGGTGCACCAACCTAAAGCTTAGAATCCTCCATGACTTGGGAGGAAAGGAGAGGTTTTAATTTGGTAGCCGCGGGGAAAGAAGTTGGGAAAGGAAATTCAGTTGAAAATACTGCTCCTCTTACTGGTAGCTGACACAATAAAGGGCAGAAATCGAGTACTAGTAATAAAAATTATTCGAAATTACCAGAAAATAATTTTAGAACCAGAGTGCCAATAGGATATGAATCATTTACTTGTAGAAAGGAGAACTGGAACATTTGCTTGCTACAAGACAATAAAATCCCAAGCATAATTAGTGGGTATAAAATGTAATTAAAATTAGTGAAAATCACAAAGGAGTAATAGTAGAGGCAAGAAAAATGAGATTTTTCATGACTGATTAAACCCTGGTAGTGGAAAATCGAAACCCTAGACCAAATTAACTAGTTCCAACCATTACCCATGACAAATAGCGATAGTGCATAAAATTATATTTCTAGATATTTGAAGAGAAATATGTTAACAAGGTAAGATACAAATAGATAGTTTGCAACATACTTTAGTAATCAAGATGCAACCATACCAGAGATGTGGTCAAAGTAGGAACCTTTCCACTAGAACAATAGGATTCCTAGCCTAAAATGTTGAGGGTTCTACCCAACGATAAATGACTAATGACCCTTTTGGTGGCCAAGAAAGAAAATAGAGAAAGGGTTAGTTTGGTGGTGAGGGTGTGAAGGGAATGCCTAAAAAAATGTACAGAATAAAACAAATTCAAAATGACCCTTAATGTTATTGTTAAGCTTGCTCTCACCTGAGCCAAATGAATAAAATTCATATCTAGACGTGAACCACTTAGACGAATGAGAAGTTGCATGCCATGAGGTACCCTTTAATTTGAGGCAACATAGTATTCACACAGAGAAATCTAAAATTGAAAATTTGATGAAAAGGTAGGTGTGCCAAGAGGTATTGAGGAAATGCCACCTTCTCTTCCAAAGTGCATAGCATTCCTGTCAAGATTCCACTATAAAAGCTATTCACCATGAGAACATCGAAGAATGACCAACAAAGGGATAAGCGCAATTGAAACACGAAACCAAGGTTTAGGATTTTTAAAACTCCCTTTCCCCACCATCAGATCACCTATAGTGATCTGGAACCTTCATGCACATATGAACTAAGAATTTTAAGGAGGCCATGTGATCCAAGTGGATAAGAGCAAGTGCCAATATGAGATTGTTACAATAGGAGGTTGACAACATGCCATGTTACCACTATAACCTTTGAAACTTATGGAAAAATTAAAATGGAGGTTGTTAGGTCCCTACAATACTAGTGATTACCCTATTAATATTGTACTTGTATCCCTTATTAATATTGTTGTGCCCCTATTGTCCCCATATTGTTATTACTGTGCCACATAGAATCCCTCTATTATTATTTTTGTGCCTGTATACTATTATTGTTAGGTCGGCTGGGTTATATTGTGACTCCTTAGACTCCTATATATAGAAAGGAGGTTTTGTCATTTGAATCATCAAGAAATCATTTATTTGTGTAATGTAAAGGAGGTTTCCCCCTCAAAGAGGCTAAATTCTAAGGTGTTGATCTATCTTTTCTATCTTTTTATGAGCTCGTTTCATAACATTTGGTATCAGAGCTTTGGATTCTATGGTTTCGCTGCTCCAAATAGGTCATCGTGACATTTTCGCTATAGCTTTTTTTTGCGACGTTTCATAAGCAAAAAAAAAAAACCATTTGAGACGAAATCACACTGAACGTCGGGTCCAAAATTTCAGAGCTTTTTGCACTATATTTGCAGAGATATGATCTGAGGAAGTTGATATTTTTGCAGACTCCTGAATTACATTCAAAACAGGTGACCTAGGGAAAATCATCATAACTTTCTCTCTGAGCATCAGACTGAAATTTCGTAAGAAGGTAAAGAAAGAGGATGGATTGTAGTTTCTTGTATATACTTTTCAAAGCCAAAAGTCGAATCAGGAGCACGTGGCATGTCGTACAAGTTTTCTCTACTAAACTAATCTATAATTAGGTCACTGTGGGATATTTGGTATAACTCTTCCTTGGAGAATCCAATTTGGATCAGACTAGTGGAATTAGAAAGAGGACACAGAGCGCAACTGCAGGTCACAATTTCAGAACAGGATGATCCGAAATTATAGAGATACATCAGAGGAAATATCGAGCTCCTACAAAGTGAAAAAATGTGTGTATATTTTTTTTAAATTTTTGTTTAAGCTTGGTTTGAAAAAATATTTTGAAGGAATTCAAAGGGCATAGTAGAGCATTATTATCAGTGATTGATGCCCCAAGGAAAGAAAATGCAAACACCTAGTAAGAAACCTGAAAGCTCTAGCATGACTCATGAAGAAGACGAAGAAATACTACATGATATATCAAAATTACAAGACCAAGTGCAACAAATGTCACTTTCACAAAAGCTAACATAAGCTAAGATAAATGGCGTGGAATCTAAGATAAAGGGCGTGGAAGCTAAGATGAATGGTGTGGAAGCTAAGATGAATGGTGTGGAAGCTAAGATGGATGATTTGAAGATAGATTTGAAGAAATATTTGAAGATATACATGGCAAATTTGAATACATATTTGAAGACAGACATGCTAGATTTGAAGATAGATTTGACAAATTTTCTACAAGAAATACTTACCAATGGTGAAAGGGTAGTAAAGTAAACTCATGATATGAACAAAAGAAATGTTAATCATGATTTCATAGACTCTAATGTTGGATCGAAGACCCACCATATTCCAAAAATCGATATGAGGAAGTTTGATGGAAAGGATCCTGCAACATGGATATTATAGATGGATCAATTTTTTGATCTCAATAATGTGCAAAACACACAAAAGGTACATATTGCAACTTTATATTTAGAACCAAATCAGTTTGTATGGTATCACTGACTTTGCCCTTGTAAAACAATTATCACTTGGACAATTTTTATGGAAGAATTGACAGCACATTATGAGGATACAAAAAGCAACACTTTTTTTAGCCAATTAATAAGTCTCAAACAAAAGGGTTCAATAATGGAGCACATTGAGGAGTTCCAAAAATTGAACATAAGGGAAAAAAATATTCTAGAGGAGCATAGGATTGATGTGTTCATAGGGACTTTAAGGTTAGTATCCAACATGATGTTCGCCTTTGGGAACTTGATTCATTAGAGAAGGCATTCAGGTTAGCAAGAAAAATGGAACGCAACATTATGGCAACCAGGAAGCATACCACTCACAACTATAAAGATGGAAGTGTTGTTGCCCCTAATCTTTCACAACCTATAAGGTTGACACCACAACAATAGGAAGGAAAGAGAGCAAAAGGGCTTTGTTACAGTTGTGATAGAAAATACACTAAAGGTCATAAGTGTGCTAGGAAGAAATCATTCTACATAGGTTGTGAAGAGGAAGAAGAAAAGGACCAAGAAAGGTCAAAAGAAGAGGATATACTCCAGGAACAAAGCCTAGATAAAGAAGAAATGAATCCGACCATATCCTGTAATGCATTGGCGGGAATTACCACTCCTCAAACCATCAAGATAGAAGGACAAATCAAGAAGAAAAAGGTAATAGTGTTGATTGATTTAGGAAATACCCACAATTTTATTCATTGTAAGGTAGTAAAAGAATTGAATTGCTTCCTATATCCAACACCAGAGTGTCAAGTGATGGTTGCAAATGGAGGAACAATAAACTGCTATGGAAAGTGCCATAATATCAAGCTATCCATGGGAGAATATGTATTGACTAGCCCAATGCTTTCCATTCTAATGGGAGGTGATGATGTACTAGAAGTCCAATGGCTACAATCCTTGGGTACAATAGATTTTAATTTTCAAGAACTTTTCACGAAATTTTCTGTGGAAGGAAAGGAAGTTGAATTAAGGGGTATTACAAGGAAACCAAGAAAGATAATCAGCTCTAATGGTATGACAAAGCTTCTAAAAAAGGAACAAAGAGGTGTAATTGCACAATTATGCTCACTAGATGTTTCCACATCGAAATCATCCATTGCTCCAGATCTCCAAAAAGTCTTGGAAAATCATTCCAAGGTATTTGAGACTCCCAAATGTCTCCCACCTATTCGTCATCATGATCATTCTATTCATCTGATTCCGGGAAGTGTTCCTCCAAACATCAGGCCGTACAGATATCCCTATGCCTAAAAGAGTGAAATTGAACGTATGGTTGCAAAAATGCTAGAGGTTGGTATAATTCAACCTAGTCAAAGTTCTTTCTCTACTCTAGTAGTATTGGTGCATAAGAAGGATGGATCATGGCGCATGTGTCCGAATTATAGGGAGCTCAACAAGTTCACTATTAAGGATAAGTTTCCCACTCCTGTCATTGATGAATTACTGGATGAATTGCATGGATCAATTTACTTCACCAAGTTCGATCTTTGTTCAGGATATCATCAAATCAGAAAGAAGACTGAAGACATTCTGAAAATAACATTTAGAACTCATGACGGTCATTATGAATTTTTGGTCATGCCTTTTGGCCTTACCAATGCACCTTCTACATTTCAAGGTTTGATGAATTCAATTTTCAAACCATTCCTTAGAAAATTTGTGTTAGTATTTTTTGCTGATATACTAATCTACAGCAAGTCTTGGAAGGATCATGTTGAACATATTGACTGTGGAGCACTTGAAAGGTATGCTTTTGACAAACAATTTAGTGGCTTTTCAGTAATATTTGTAACCTTTTCTGCATTATGAATTCAAAGAGATAAAGAATTTTAATAAAATGTGTAAGAATTAACATGGGAAGCTTAATCATTGATAATTGTTGTTTTTCTATATAGGGAAAGGTGGAAATGAGGAGTTTCCGTCCAAAAGCGAAAAACAGAGGAGGAATAACTGCTGTCCCTCTAGAAGGGAATCGGATGCAAACGAGATCGAGCAAATCAAAGCTGAATAACCCAGGAAAGGAAGAAGGGATACCAATTCGGTGAAAGAGAGAAAGGAAAGTAAAGGATTAACAGATTGGCGAATCCCTCAGGATCTTTGATCCTGAGGGATCACTGTTTTACTTATCTTTGTTACCTAGATATCCCCGCCGTTACTTTCATATAAAGGAACAACATCGTTGAGCAAAGGGGACTCTTGTTTTTGTAATTTTCAGTTTCAGACAAAACTTTGATCATCGAGTCTCACTGAGACCTGGTTTACTGCTTTAATTTGTGATGTGTTATATAAAAGACTTGGTTTATTTCATCTTTTGCGTCTGCGAGTAACCTAAGGCGGGTTACCATTGCAGCTAAGTCCCGACGTCCAAAGGACACTTGCTTTTGTATCATTATACGGCTTGAATTTATGCGTGGTTTGCTTATCTTTATTACTCGGTAATCTGATATATCTTTCATATGCTATGCTATGCTCTGTTACGATCAATGCATTAATGGTTTTTCTCAGAAAATCCATGTAATTACTCTGCACCGTATAATTGGATCTCTTCAGAGTTGAATCACATAATTTTAGTCTCAACCCAACTATTTCTTTTACAGAGCGTCTGTGTGAATATTACTGACATTTGATTCATTTGAAATCCCGATTATTGGAATTTGAAAGTAATGTTATTCTGTTTAGAAACATAGTTATATTACCCTTAATTTTCAGATTACTATATTAATGCGAGGCGTGCATATATAGCTGATTATAGCCATTCCATAATTCATCAATGAGTGCTGTTCCATAAAGTATATTTCATCCAATTTTCTTAAGGAGAGAAGAATGTTATAGCAGAGTGTGAGTAAGTTGGTTTTGACTCGCGAGATTTAGTTCTTTTGATTGCTGTTCCATTTACTGCTGTTCCATTTACTGTTGTTCTATTTACTGCTGTTCCATTTTACTTGCTGCCGTTCCATTTACTTGCATTTGTTGTTTTGGTGTGAGAGAAGGTCTAAGGCTGTAGTGGGCCTCAGCAGACGTTGCCTAGCCCCCAGACCTATGGTCCATGCTCTAATTTCTTTTCCATCAGTTTCTAGAGGGATGGGTTATCGCTTCCGTACCCTT
>APFE030809714.1:144076-181997 GCA_000404065.3 Pinus taeda
TGAAGAGCAACAAAATTGGGTCACAAAGATGTTGGATTATGACTTTGAAATCATCTACAAAAAAGGGAAGCAAAATGTGGTAGCAAATGCACTCTCAAGAAAGGATGAGGATGTGGAAGCATTGTTTTGTGCCATTTCTATTATCCAACCAGATTGGATAAATGGAGCGAGGGAGGAACGAAAGAATGATGAAGAAGTTTGGGCACTTATTCGAAAGTTACAACAAGATTCCAGTACACCTGATACATTTAGCTGGAAAAATGATTCATTATGGTACAAATATCGCTTATACCTCTGTAAGAATTCCCAACTCAAACGAAAGATTCTTATGGAATTTCACACTTCTCCCTTAGGAGGGCACTCAGGATTTTTAAAAACTTACCACAGGGTTAAGAAGGAATTTTTTTGGGATGGCCTTAAATCAGAGATTCAAAAGTTTGTGACAGAATGTTTGGTTTGCCAACAAAATGAAGTTGAAACAATTAAGAACCCAGGTCTATTACAACCTTTATCCATTCCAAGTGAATGTTGGGAGGAGGTTTCAATGGATTTTATCACAAGTTTACCCAAGTCTGAGGGAAAGAGTGTCACCATGGTGGTAGTTGATAGACTTACCAAGTATGCACACTTTTGTGCATTATCACATCCATTTAAAGCAAGTATAGTTTCTACTGCATTTATGGAAAGAATTCAAAAGCTACATGGAAATCAAAAGATTATTGTAAGTGAAAGAGACCCCATTTTCACTAGAAACTTTTGGACAGGATTATTTTCTTATCTCGGTACTCAGTTAGCTCATAGCTCGTCTTATCATCCTCAATCCGATGGGAAAACTGAGATAGTAAACAAATGTTTGGAAGGATATCTTCGTTGCTTTGTATTTGATAAATAGACACAATGGGTCAAATGGTTGCCTCTAGCTGGATAGTGGTATAACACTTCCTTCCATACAGCAACAAAAATGAACCCATTTATGGCACTTTATGGATATCAACCACCATCCATCACATCATATTTAAGAGAAAATTCTAAGGTTCAAGCAGTGCAACATCACATCGAGCGTCAATAACAATTCCTCCAACTCTTAAAGGATAGCATCGTGTTGGTGCAGAATAGAATGAAACAACAGACATATCAACATCACAACGAAAGAAGTTTTGATGTAGGTGATTAGGTATTACTACGGCTACAACCATATAAACAAATTTCCCTCAAGCAAGCTAAGAAGGATAATAAATTATCACCAAAGTATTATGGTTTATACAAGGTGTTGCAAAAGACTGGTACTATGGCATACAAATTGGAGCTTCCTGCAGCTTCTCGAGTGCACCCAGTTTTCCATGTTTCATGTTTAAAGAAGCTTATAGGCGACAAGCTCCCAGTTCAAACAATATTTCCAGAACTTGATGAGGAAGGAAATATTATATTGGAACCGGAAGCAATTACAGAAACAAGAAATCAACAGCTACGAAATTGATCAATTTCATAGTATCTCATCAAGTAGAAGAACTTATCCGCTAAATATTCCACATGGGAGGATGAGAATTTTATACAAAAGCATCCAGAACTACTCAAGCATTGAGGACAACACTTTTTTGAAGGAGAGGGGCATGTTAGGTCCCTACAATACTAGTGATTACCCCATTACTATTGTAGTTGTATTCCTTATTAATATTGTTGTGCCCCTATTGTCCCCATATTGTTATTACTGTGCCCCATAGAATCCCTTTGTTGTTATTTTTGTGCCTTTATATTATTATTGTTAGGTCGGCTGGGTTATATTGTGACTCCTTAGACTCCTATATATAGAAAAAAGGTTTTGTCATTTGAATCATCAAGGAATCATTCATTTTTGTAATGTAAAGGAGGTTGCCCCCTCGAAGAGGCTGAATTCTAAGGCGTTGATCTATCTTTTCTATCTTTTTGTGAGCTAGTCTCATAACAGAGGTCGATATTACCATGCACAAAACTCAATACGAGATGCACGTTGATATAACACTATGCAGTGTATGGTAGTATGGTAATACAACATGTATAGAGTATTATCATGACCATTAGCTCAGTGGGATTGGGCTAGCTTATGCGCCGAAATATATAACGGACCCAACACATATCAAAGAGTCTATGTTACTAACATGTTACCAAGCCCGAGGAGAGTAATAGGGCTATAGTTTTGGGAAGACTAAAATTAAGATGTTAACAATATTGATTAAGTTGTTTAAGAATATAAATTCGTCATTATTTTAGCATAGGTATACTTGAAAAAAAAAAAAAAAAAAAAATCTCCTCGGCATGGAGGTGTATGACAAATAAGATATTATATATATATATGTTAGATGTAAAAAATATATATTAGCATGAGCTATATTTTATTGGTGTGGTTCCATCTTATATCTTTTCAATAATAGTGAAGGACTTTAAAGCTCCACAAGTTTTCATCTTTTCATTTTTAGATTTATATGTAATCTACTTCTATAGAACAGGTTGATATGCATGAGTCTATATAACACATGGATGATGGATGTATACAAAATATTTATCTCTAGAGAGAGTAGAGTAATTCAAAAGTGAAAATCCCTTTGCAACCATGGAATTTCTTAAATCTTAATGTTTTGATTTGTTGGAAAATAATAATGTATAGAATAATTTTCTATTTTTTTTTCTTATGATGATGATAAATTGATAATTATAATATCATTTTTTATGATTTGATTTCATGACACAATTTTGCGTGATATTGCTAATAATGATTATTTTTCATATTTTAGGTAGAATCTGAAATTGTGAGAGCTATGAAAGAGCTTGATCATTTTCTTTGGATTCTTTTTCATCAATTGTTTTGCAAAAAGTTGAGATTTCCAAGATGGGTGGTTGGTTGGCATTTGTCAAGGTACTTTACATTCACATCCATAAATATGTTCTCAAGGTTATGGAGCTATCTATTAACTCATTCATTTCTGCTTGTTGCCTATATACAACTATAATTTTGATATTTTGACTGAATTTACTAGCCATGAAAAATAGTTAGATTACAGTTTTGAATTCTTTAAATTACAATTTTCAAATTGTTACCATTTCAGCTACAATATTTAAATCCAAAACATATCTAAACCACAATTTAATTAATAAAGTAACACATACTCTTAGAAAAAAAATAACCAATGTCTTCTTTAACAATAAATGGAGTAATAAAACAATAAATTAAATAATATATGTTCAAATTATAAATTTTTGTTGTTGTTGTTTCCATATGTTATATAATAATAATTATTGTATTACATTAATACAATCAATAATAATAATATTATTATTTATATTAATATAATAATTTATCAATATATATGCTTAAATAATTAATATGCCAAAATTAGTAAATTTATACCTTAATTTAAATATTAATATTATAATAAATTAGTAAATTTAAATATTCTACCTTATATATTTCAATTAATAATACTAATTTTACTAAATTTTAATTTATTAATATTGAATATGCTAACCTATATAATTATTATATAATTAGCATATTAATATTAGAAGATATTTCTAATATTTTAGCCTACAGATCTATGAAATATATTATTTATATATAGGATATGAAGTTGAGGTATGAATTAATATATTGTATTATTAATAATACATATTAATACTTTAAAATCAATCTATTAATAAAGTAGAACATTATTCAATCATTTATACGGTATATATTAAATATTTTTATTAAATCATTAAAATATATTCCTTCTCTGCTTTTTAATTTGTAGTTTTTTATTTTTGTTTTTAGCATTATGTATTTTTCTTACGTTGGCTTTTCTGTTTTTCGTTTTACTTTATAGTTTATTCAACATTCCTTTTCGTTGGTTTTTCAAGACGAAGTGTGTTGTTGGCCTCAAAAATCATCTAGATTGATATTCTTCAAATTCTAATCACAAAGAAAATCACTAATATTCTTTTCTTGTCATAAGATTATAAGATTTGAGTTTCTTGCGGTTCTCTGTAAAATGCTATTCATATGTTCTTAATTATTTGATGAGTTTTTTAATTATTTTATTTTTTACATTAAAATTAGGTTAATTATGTCAAGGTTATAGAAATGATAAATTCTAATCACAAAAAATATTTGTTTCTAATCACAAAGAAATCACTAATATTTTTTTGTTATAAGATTTGAGTTTCTTTCAGTTCTCTGTAAAATGCTGTTCATATGTTCTTAATTATTTGTTGAGTTTTGTTATTTCTTTCCTCCTTTTACATTAAGATTATGTCAATGTTATAGAGATGATAAGTTAGACAACATAACAAGAATTTTTAAATTTAAAATTTGAGAATTGGTTGCGGTTACAAGTTGATTTTTCTTATATTTTTAAGAGTGAATTTTTTATATTTTTAAGATTAAATAAAATGATGAATGGGAAAATATTGTTTATTTATTGCAATTTTTTTATAATTTTTAATAAAATAAATATTTATGTAATTTATTTTGTTTTTTTATATTTTAAGTGTGAAGAAAGTGATTAATGGAAAGTTAAGTTTATTACCATTGTCTATTGAGGATGGGTCTTTTGAGCGAGGAGACTCACGATCAAACCTTGTCAGGTGGTTGTGCCCTGTGCACAAGGGGATGGGACATGCTAAAAAATCCAATATAAATTGATGCAAAAAACGTGATTAATGGAAAGAAGATATTTTTGTAATTTATTCATTGCTACGTTCTTTTTATATTTTTTAATAAAATAAATATTTATAGACAATGAAAACATGATGACCTTTAATTTGTGGAAATAAAATGCGAAGAAAAAAGATTATGAAGTTTTTCCAATTACAATGATCTTATATTTCACCATATTTTTATTAAAAAAATGTGAAATAAACTATTATACTTTATGGAATTTTCAAATCTCATGGAAGAAGTTAGTCTCAAGTCTACTTGAAACATACTGTGTTCTTAATAACGTAAATTTGTCTTATGCATAATATTATTGGTTAGTTTTTCCAATTACAAAGAGGTTAAATTTCATAATATTTTTATTAAAAAATGTGAAATACATTATCATAATGTATAGAATTTTCAAATCCGATGGAGAAGTTAGTCTCAAGTCTATTTGGAACATCTTCTATTCTTTTAGAAATGTAAATTTGTCTTATGCATGATATTATCGGTTAGTTTCAAGTCTAATTAAGATGGAAGATTTTCATAATATTTTTATTAAAAAATGTGAAATAGATTATTATAATGTATACAATTTTCAAATTTCAGGGAAGAAAGTAATCTCAAGTCTACTTGGAGCATACTATTCTTTTAATAATGTAAATTTTTCTTATACATGATATTATTGGTTAGTTTCAAGTCTACATAAGATGGAAGATTTTAGTGGTAGATGGTATAGAATGTCAACACTATCTGCAATAAATATGTTAATATCCACAAGATTATATTTGTAATTACAAAATAAAGATGAAGAACTTAATTTTAGAAAAAGTTCTTTTTAAATAACTCTACTATCATACCAGAGGATCAATCACTTTATAAACAAATTAGGATGTATGCATATTTTATGTATATAATAAATGGAGGATCAATCACTTTATAAACAAATTAGGATGTATGCATATTTTATGTATATAATAAGTGGATGAGGAGAGGGGAAATATCCATATTTTGTCAATAATGCTATGTTTAAGTGGTGTAGAAAAAAGTTTAGCCATCACAAAAAATTAATTATAGTTAAATGAAATTTAAATCTTAAGAACACAAGCAAGGGTTTAGATATGGTTTGAACTAAAAATGAATGATTTTGAGTTAAAAAAACTATTGAATGTAAATGATATAATAGATTCATTAATTTACTTAAATTTGATATACATTTAAATTATAGGATTTTTCATTAGTTTCATAAATTTCTTTTTTTTTTTCTCGATTAAACTATTCTATTATATACAAAACCAAATTACAATTACAGTCATGTTGTTTGAAAGATCCAGCTGCCTGGAAGAATGGCAGCCTGGAACAACCATTTGTAGCAAAAAAAGAGGGCAAACCTGTTCATTCCCACACAGGGGCGATGGTAAACAGTAGAACACTCCCGCGCAGGGGAGTACAGAAAAATTGACCCAGAGTGGCCATCCTAACATTACGAGAACTTACCTTAAACAGCAGCGTTGGCATAGTGCCACAATGACACATTTACACAAAAACTATTTGACACGAAGACATGCCAGAAACATTTGGACTCATGGACAGAGAAAAAAAAGGAATAAGCAAAATCCCTTCCGAGAAACATGACCTGACATCTTGCCGCAGATTAATCTTCCGGAACCTCCTCCACAATTGGGCACCATCCATATTCTTCCGCTTCCTGAGCTTGCCCCTCCTTCGCCTCGGTCGCTTCGGGCTTCATCTGGATGTCCTTCGTCTAAAGGTGTGACCTTTCCATTGCCTTCCCCTTGTCCACAGAGGGCGTTTTCGTAGCCTTCGCGATATTGACTGGTGAGGTAAACTCTTGGTGAGCACTGGTTCCACCCTCGTCTTGGGCTTCATCGATGAATAGCACAGAGACGTGGGCGTTGATCCGAGGGCAATTCAAAGGGTTGTTCAAGGTGAAGATAACTGAGCTAAAAAAAGGCAAAGACGAAGACCCAGGTGAGCTAGCTTCCAGATATTGGCTCTGCCTTAGAGAGCTAGCACCTCTCGTATGAGGGCAATGGCGATGGCAATGACAGTGGGGAAAGGTCTCCACCTCGGCTGAAGGGTGCCAGGACCCTCCTCGGTTGGAGCCACGACGACTTAACATACGCTGCTGAGGCCTGACCATATTAACAGGGCTATACAGAGCCAAATTGGGATGCAGAAAGCCGAGAGGGTCGTGGAGAGGTTGGGCAATCAAACTAGGGCTAGAACTTATCAGCACCAGAGGCAGCATAAGAACCCAAAACCATACCCGAATGAACATGGTAACCCCTGTGTTGCCACCGTTTATAATGTCGCTTCCCCTACCTCGAAGCTCACCCACAATTAATATGGTCTGCAAGATTGTCGAGGAGCCGAGCTCTGTAGCGCCGTCGAAAATGGACGGAGCGTAAATGCTCCTTTGCTGCCGTCCCCTGTCATTTAACCCAATCCACCGAGAATGTCCCTCTCCACCGGCGTACAGGTCACCTCTACGCATGGCGGGTAGGTGGCCTCCCCTACACGCCCATCCCATCACCTTACTCACACCGCTTAGCACGGGATTAATTTCATAAATTTCATCTTCCACCACTCAACTAAAATTAAAATTAATTTTAATGATAATTATAATTATATTAATTGTTTTATTTTCATTTGAACTCTTAAATTGTTTTTTTCTTTTTAATATTTAATTTTTTCATTGTTTAATTGATTGGATATATATTTATTGTACGAAAAGGCCTCCCATTAATAGGGCCAAGAAGATAAACAACACTTATTACTTTTAATACATTTAAAATTATTCCAACCATATCTTTTAAATGATTTTGATGCTCATCCGCGTGAAGACTCTGACTCAGATAGCATTGATATTCATGAAGAAAATCAGCATGAAATAACTGTAAAAGAACACTCAGTTCAAAATGGAAAAATAGATATCAAGATCTTTGACTGATGTAGTTATCAAGATTATGATAATGGCCCTAGCACTCAGAATAATGACAGTGATGAACAAGAGTATCATATCGAAATGGAAGAGGATCGAAGGGAAAGCAGAATGTGAAACCACATTTCCCGTACCCATAACAATAGGCCAAATGTAATTTACGCCATGGCCATGTCGTGCTAATGCTCACTTCATTGTTCAGCCA
The DNA here is from genome assembly GCA_000404065.3 of Pinus taeda. Taxonomy (NCBI): domain Eukaryota; kingdom Viridiplantae; phylum Streptophyta; class Pinopsida; order Pinales; family Pinaceae; genus Pinus; species Pinus taeda. The sequence goes on from APFE030809714.1 coordinate 151,895, forward strand.
TATGGCCATGTCATACTGACGCTCATTTAATTGTTCAGACATATTGCACAACTCGGAAGATTCTTAGGTTTCCCATCATGATGTGAAACACAAACAATGGATATGGAGATTCCTGCATACTATCAGTAGGCAAGAGGCCACAAAATAGATTTGGAGGGAGCACTAGGATATAAATATTTTATGCAAAACATAGTCAGCTTTCTTCGAGATTAGGCAGAGCTTTTCGACTGCCTCAATATAGTTGGAGACTATAGATGGCGACTGCCTCAATATATGAAGTCAATTGATAGATCAAATCGCTGCCCATATAATACTTACGTCACGCTTTCATGTTTGAAAGTTGAATGGACTTGCAATTTCAAATTCCAAACCTACACATGTATAATCTAACAGCTTCTCATTCAGTGGGACTTAGTGTTCAAACCTGTTTCCTTGTTTCCATTGGTGGAGGGAGAAAATAATATTTTGATAACGATCCTGAGAAAACCAACTTCGTAGTGACCGTTTAGGAATTTTATTGTTTTTTCAATCCATGGAGGTCCATTCTGGTTCTACGAAAGTTCACCGGTCCCACAGTACCGACCAGATGATTAGAGTCTAGAATGACGGTAGTCAGTTTATGCCATATGGACGTGGCCGAACGAAATTCAATAAGCAGTAGTTTAAATCATGGAAATTCTGGTCGATTTTGATAAGCAGTAGTTTAAATCATGGAAGTTTTAGTGATATATTGATAAAATTTGGTAGGGATTTAAATTATGTAAATTTTAGTCATATTTTGATAAAATTTGGTAGGGATTTTTGTAAATTTAAGTTAAGTGATTGTTTTCAAACTTCAAGATTTTAGGTGCTTCAGATAATGTTGAATCCATTTTCACCCTAAAAAAAATATGATTCAAACATTGCTATTACAAAATTTAGAAAAAAAAATACCATACTACCACTTTTGACTCCTAACCTACTAAACGGAAATTAGTCAATGGTAATTTTGTACTTGTTATTCTGCCATAAATATATATTTCTGGCTAATGTATGTCCTTACCTACCGATAGCATAGTTGAATATAGATTTGCATTGCATTCAAATATGCGAAGATGTCATGCACACTGTCATTGTTTCACGATTCAATGTGGTTCTGCTGTTGCAATCCGCCGCCGGATAAAATACCATACTTGCCGTACGATTCAAGTCACCTTTTTCATCCGTTTCCGTATTTCAAATCATCTTTTCCATGAGATCCAATGAATGTTACCCCAGCTCATGTTTGGCCTTGCCATATGTGTTATTTAATCTACAATCGTAATGATTTCTTTCTTGAAATATTTTTTATCCACAGGACAAGAAATTTCTACACCAGCTCATGTTTGGCCTTGCCATATATGTTATTTAATCTACAATCTGAATGATTGCTTTCTCGAATTATTCTTTATCCACATGACAAAGAAATTAAAAAGAAGGGAGTGCGGTTACGTATTTCAAATTACTTTTTCGATGACTTCCAATCACAACGAGTGTTACACGGGGTTATGCTGGGACTTCACACACGTCTTCCTTAATTTCTAATCGTAATGAATACTTCAACTATTCTTTACTCGTATTTACTTTAACATACATGGGCCTTTAGTAGGTAAGATTTGTGGGAACTAAATTTGCCAATATTTGGAGTAAAACCCGGTACCCTTACCAAAGAATTCACCTGAAAATTCTGTGTGCCGTACCAGTACCCGATACAGAATATTGGAGGTCAATTAGTAGACCAAATCACAACTCATAAAATACGTATCGTGATGTTTTCATGTTTGAAAACCGACATGCAGTTACAGTTTTCAATCCAACCTGGCAGGTTCTTTTGGTGTTATCGATTTACAAGCCAAACTAGTTTACTTGTTCCGTGTCGTGAATATAGTAAATACCATTTTCATAGTGATTATGAAACACCGATTTCGTTGTGATTATTGAGTAATTTTATATCCGTGGAACCCCGTATGGAAGGACAACGGGCCCGTCATTGTTTGACTATACAGTCACGATTAGATTACCAGAGTATAGCAAGACCGTATTTGGTTTATTTCTGTCGGTGTCTGCGGAAAAACTTCCAACCTATATACTAAAACAATCAATAAAACAAATCACAGACCATATACTCGTACCTAGAATTAGCATAGTTGATTATGGATTCAAACCTGAGAAAATATCAAACATGTTATTGTTTCATAATTCTAAGCCGTTTGACTCTTGCAATCCGGGGAGGGCTAAAATAATTCTTATTGGCCGCCTCATTCATGGGTTACATAATTCAACTCACTTTTTCCAGGAAAAGCAGTAGTGATTCAGTGAATATTTAAAATTGCTGAAAGGAGTGGCGAATATTTAAAGTTGTTGCGGCTTATCTTCGACACAGATGGTGAACAAGATAATGAAAGTCTCCACTGAAAACTTATTTTCCATTCCGATCTCAATATCCATAACTTAGTTATCAGAATCCTGTTCATGACTTCTACACCGAGCTGGGTGTTAAATCATGGTTTTGGAATTACTCTTGAACCTTTCATATATTTCCAACCGCGAGGCATTGTTCCTTGAATAAAGTGACCCAACCAAATTTCTCCAACTCGCCAAGGCCATGTGATTGTCACAAAGGTGGTGTGTACTATGCGTAGGTGGATGGTCAAGATGATCCTTAATGATCCAATGGTTTTGATTTAATATTGCAACCGTAATACTTCCCTGGATTCCTTTTCCAACTCATTTGGTTTGCGAGCGTTCTAGAGGTGTCTTCTTGAGAGCCCGTTGTTGAGCCACCTCCTAGCCTGCTTGCAGCTACCACTGAACCACCTCCTTTCCTGCTTGCAGCTTCCTCTGAACCACGTCCTCAGCTGCTTGCATCTAGTCATTACCATGATATCAACGCAAGCCTCATGGTAAGAGGGTTAGTGCATAGTTTTTATAACGAAACTTTTCAACTCCATAACATTCATTTTCTTCTTCACACATTTACTTTGTTCTCATCTCTTTTCTTTTGTTGTAGCTACAAAGAAGTGAACTGATGGTGGAGTTGATAATAAGGTTATTTGGCCACTATAGATGATTCTACCCAGGTTGTTTTTTTAATAACCCCATTCCCATTGTTAATGGGGTTTTTCCATGGTTCTACATTTCATTGTTTTTTTCCTTTCTTTCGCTCAATTAACCAACTCCTAATGGCTCCTTGGCTTTCATATAGTCGATTCCAAATAAGGGTTTGATCTTGCCGTGGAAACATTTCCTTCTGGTAGCTACCATGGTAAGTGAGTTGATGATGGAAGAATAAATCTTCACCCTTATAATAAGTTTCGCTTGCTACGAGTGATATTTCCAAGGTTTGTTTTCCCTTTGGGTTTTTAATACTCTATTGGTTGTCTTTGATATGTTCTCTTTGTTTTGATCTTGTTCTACCATTAGCTCTAACTCCTCATATCTTTCTTGCAGGCACAAAACAAAACCACCTTTCGACCCTACCCTGGTAAGGTTCATCTTCTAGAGTTACCTTTCCCACTAAACCTCGAGTGTTTTGTAATTTTCTTTCTCCATCCAAATACTCATACCATGTATTTTCCATCGTTGTTCGTTTTTTTCTAACTGTAGGTACGATAGTTACTCATTTGTTCAGTTCTTGGCCAATGCAACTAACTCTCAACGTTTGACCACTACTCCTTTCTCCTTTCCAAGTTGGTGCTCTAGACATACTCCTCGAAGGATTTTCCTTGTAGTACAGGGATGATGTCATTAGTTGAAGCACAGGAAAAACCATTATCTCTAGTTATCTAGCGAATGGAAAATTATTCTCTTTTTATTGGTTTTTCCCTCTATGCTATTGTAATATATGTTAAATGAAGAAATTTCGTTGGGCTTGTACCCTCGACTAATTCTCTACACTGTGTTTGTAACCTTGACAATGGATTTAAATTTTTCTACGAGGGAAATTAACAATATAGTTACAGTAACCCTTCAGGGAGCTACTTTATAATTTCTCCTTGCTTATTAGCTAATACTTTGGTTTGTAAAGTTATATCTCCTGGAAAGGAGTGTCTATATACATATATTTCAGCGTGGTTACTTTAATACAAATTAATATCTTGCCAAATTGTGCTCTATAATTGTTTTTCTGAAATTGTCATATGATTGGAAGTGTGGGTTTTATTGTGACTATTAGTGATTTTCCTTTTTGCAAGGTTGGGACTAATTTAATTTAAAATTCCCTTTCTTTTCATTGTGTATTTCCATATATATATGGAAATCCCTTACAACGCGTATTAACTAGTGAATTAATGGTTTAGTAACTTATATTAAGTACAACATTTAATTAAATTTTCTATACATAGGAAGTTCTTGTAAGTTTGTTCTCTTCCCTATCCCAATTTGTTATGGTCTTTGTGTTCTATGTGATCATACGTAGAGCACACCAGTTATAAATAACAAGATCAATACCCATTAACCATACAATTGTTAACCAATTTATCCCTATTGGTAATTAATTTATGTGTAGACTTTGTTCCTGGAATTCATTCTAGTCCAACACTCATCTTAGAACTAGTCTTCGACATTCTAAGTAGGAGAACATATTATGATTTTTTAATCTTTGTTATAGAATCCTCTCGATACCCTTAGTTCACTGTGTAAGAAGACAAGGTAACAAAATTTAACTAACTTGCTTTATTTTTCTCTACGCTCCACCACTATATTAGCTTGTAGTCTCGTATGGAGATACCTCTCGGCCCCACACATCAAATGGATACAAATATATGTATTAAGTTGATTTTCATTGAATTATTTGCTTAATTTTAATGCCTATTTCTATATTGCCACTCTTTAACTATTAACCAGATAATTCAGTGCAATGTCCGTAATTCCAATATAGTCGCAAGGGAATAAGTGCACTTCTCTCCCTCCGTCTATGCAAGCATTTTAGTCATATATTAAAAATTCCCCCCTTCGTATTTTGCTATATGAAAAATACACATGTATTTATATCCTAGTAATTTACATATAACTTAACAAAAAAATAGCTCGAGTTATTGTTCTCCATTAATACTGCATATTCACCCCATATCATTTCAGAATTCATGAATAATTCAATGATAGACCATAAAAAGATCAGAGTACAAAAATATCCGTTTCAGAATTCATAAATAATCAGTGATCCACAAAAAAAAATATCATAACGTACAAAAATATTTAACAAAGTTATAACTCACACAGATTATATATATGTTTCGTTATTTTACTTGATCAAATTATAGTCTCCAACATACCCAAAAATTAATAACATTCAAATAATTAATATAATAAGAACAAAACTAAATTTCTTAAACACAACCATAGTTCCAACCGTAAAAATCGAACTCAAACTCTAATGGTATTAGTTGCTCTAATTTATCCACTTGAGAAGACCACTATAGCTACTTTCATACAACACTACTGGAATTGTGCTGGGAAGAAAGAATATCCTCCCAACCATGAATTGATTCTCAAGTTCCCTTGAGTTGAGATTTGTTTCCAAAGGAATCAACAATCTCTTGCTATTCTAAAAAATTATTTTTATACATTACTTTCTTGGCATATTTTTCCTTAGAAACATCCTTCTTTTATGGGCCCACCAAAACACTAGCCTAAGATTTCTTTCATTTTTCCTTAAGGCCTGCCTTTCTCTCCTGTGATTCTTTATTCCACCTTTTACTCAATTTTTTTTGCAATTGAGTGATTTAATATATTTTCTCTATGATCATATTAAATATTGCTAATCAATTTAAAGGGATTCTTTTAGGAGTTATTTAAGTGATGTTTAGTTTGATCTCATCCATCAACATTGGTTTTGCAGATCATGGCAATAGTCTCTTAAATCTAGTGTTTCTTTCCCAAGTAATTTCCATATTTTATTTTCATTAATAAAATTCATTTATTACATCACGATACTTTATTATTCACTTTATTCAATTCCATCATGGCTTTCGGTCCATCACATCTAAAAATAATTCAATCTAAAGACAGAGAGGTATTACATCTAGAAGCAATTAAAAGTTTAAACATATTATTGGTAAACATCTTGGAATTTTTTTTGTCTTGATATATCTTCTTTCAATGAAAATGCTTCCTCCAAAAAAAGAAAATCCCTTTTGGAAAGCCGCAGTAAAAAGCTAAGTGACTGTGTATTGAAGTCTACTAATATTTTTTTCATTCATGCACATAATTTATGTGGTCTTTGTTATATAGAAGTTTCTTTAATATCTCTGACCATTGTAAAATTTATAAATAATTGCATGTTAAGGATTCCTTAAAGTCAATGGTATCTACAGTGAAGGGAGTCAGTCTCACATAGAGCTCTTCTAGACCAAAATTTGTGAAAAAACAATTGGATGGAGGCTAGAACATATTGCAGTCCAAAGGGGATAACTCTCCCAAAATCATTATATTCAGATATTTAGGGAGGAATCATTGAGTATGATCGAAGGTGTGGACATTGGATGCATAGCTAGCATACTAAGGTAGAAATTAATCATTACAAACTATGGAAAAGCTCTCAGCAAGGTCTGGTGAGATGGTCATGTGGATAACTTTCTCAACTATTGTGGCCTTAGTTCATGCTCATTGTATGCATTCTTACACGCACTATCAATGTTACTTTTATATTATATATATATAGATGGTCCTTCTATATATTATAGATAAATGAAATCCCAAAAGAACTCCGTTCTTTTGAGGGTGAAAGAGATACTAGTATTTTAATAATGGGATTAAATATGCAAATTTTATTTATACGGATCTCATGGAGAGAACAATTTTCCTTTCCTTTTGGTACGAAACTATGTAGTTGTTTGCCGAAAAGAAAAGAATACAATACATAGACTTCATGTGTCAAAGAAATATGTTGTGATTTTTTTTGGAGAAGTATTGTTATTCTCTTAAGGAAAGAATATGTGTACATGTGCATTAAATGTTAAAGAAAGGCTTGTTATTTTCCTAAGAAAGAACATGTATATATGCATTAAAATGTTAGTAAATCCTTGTTATTTTCTTAAGAAAGATTGTGTTAAAATGTAGCAAATTTCCAAATGAGTCGTGTTAGATTTTTAGGAAAGAACATGGGTTCACATACATGGATATTGGCTATTGTGATTATGTTTTTTTTGGAAAAAATATGTAGTTGTATGAATGAATATTAATTAGTGAGTTAGTTATCTTTTGAGAAAATAATAATTAATGTGATAATTTTTTGGAAATAAATATATATTTTCAAGCAAGGTAAGAAATAATTGTTGTGTTAAAATTTTTGGAAAACTACAACATGTGTTTACATGTTTTAAATTGTGCTAAATTTATTGGAAATCTTCCATAGTTTTTATGTGCATGAGCATAGGTTAAATATATCTATTTTCTTGAAAACATTAGTTGTGCATTTCTTGGAAAGTTTTCATGGCTTTTGTGTGGAAGAGGATTGAATTATCAAAGTCATTTTCATGGAGAAAGATTACATGTCAACCTTGCACAACCAAAGAATAACTATTTTCCTAGATCTTTGGGAAAATAAACATGTATTTACATACTCAAATATTAGTTGATTGTGGTAAATATATTTATGCATAGAATACTATAGCTATTGCGAAAATTAATAAGGTTCTTTATGCATAGAGACATTAACTGTTATATTAACTTTCCTTTTGAAAAAGGAGTATGTATTTGTTTACATGGAAATAATAGTTAATGATGGTATAATCTGAGAGAAAGAAATATGTGTATCATACATTAAAGAAGGGATCTTGTGATAAGATATTGCATACACAATTAATAGTCATTTTGTTATAGAGATATTCCCTTTGCGTGGATAGAAGAACTATTGAGTTATATTTCTTTAGAAAAATTATGTCATTATTTTATGCTACCATAACCATTATGTTAGTTTATTTTGAAATAAGATAATGTATATGCATGCAATATTTTTGTTAGAATTCTTTTAGAAAGAATGTACATTTGAATGCAGGAAATGATAGCGGGTTGCATTAAGCTTTCTTTTGTGAAGATTGTTTTGGAAATTATATGGATTTGCATGCATAAAACAACATCCGTTGTGTTAGATTTCTTTACGCAATTGTATGCACCAAAAGTAATAGCTAAAGGGCTGGTTCTTTTGATGATGTTTATGTAATTTTCATGCATAAATATCATAACTAATGTGTTAGTTCCTTTAAAGGAATGTCTTGACAATTTTAGTCATTTTTCTTACAAGAATGTATGTGCATGTGAGGGGAATACGAGATAATGTGGTTTTTTCTTATAGACATGCTTTGATGGTTATTTGCTTATAACTAATGCATATGCAATGTTATTGAAGGAATCATCACATGGTATTTTGTTTGCGTTTCATGAATGCACCTGAATAGATGGTGAAGCATCACTAATATAGACTTATGAATTGGCTTGATTAATACTTGATAATTTAATATTGATATCAAAGGTTGCTAACATAAGCAATTGCAGGAAAAGGATGCGACATATGCAAATATGGATTATATTTACCATTATGGTAGAAAATATGTTAGTGACCTATCTAGATTGAAGGAATGTTGACTGCACGATAATCCATTAGTAGGAAGAACCAAGCCCTAAATCCACAATGCTCAAGTGTTTTTAGGTAAATGATGTCATGATGATTGTAATAGCTTATAACGAGTTCTATTATTTTTGAGATGATATTCTTTGTAATATTTTATGACAATGGTCAAGGGATTGACTCCCTTATAACCATTGAGTGAGAGGTTAACACGATCATGGGTGTTTAATAATAAAATTAGATATTTGTTGGTTTTCACCTTATGGGGTTTCCAAGGTATATTGATGTCTAATGATGTAGTTGTTTGTAGTACCATTATTTTATGATGTTGATTCCTTGCATGGTGTTATGTTTATATTATGAATAATGTGATTAATTAATTGAGTTAAAAGAATCACGACACTGATGCAAGGTTATATCAGAATGTTTATGTTAATATGCTACAACTGTGGTTGTTAATGGTTATGTAACTTACTATTCCTTTACTAATTTACTCTATGTAATGATGAAGTTTTTATCTAATGGTTAATGAGGAATCTGGAATAATAATTTGAATAGTTATCCGTGGGTAAATTTTGTAAAAAATAATTAACTCCATGCATTTTCATGCGAGGTTACAAAGGGGTGTTACATTAACATTTACCAACCATTCAATTTATATCAATATTTTGAAGTTCCTATAAATTAAATATCCATCTAGACATACTCATATCTTGAAGATTTAGTTTATTATAAATGAACCAAAATACATAAATAATATTTTTTTTATAATTAAAATATTAATCCATAAATAAAATTAGATCTTTATCACAAAATCTCTATCAAATTAGGAAAAAAAAACAAAATATATCAAATTCATTCACAAAAGACTAACTAAATTACATGAAAAAAATCAATAGAAATATACTAAATATATTTGTAATCAATTTATTTTCCTGAGATTCTTTTTAAAAATTAAAAATTAACTTATTTTAAATGAAAAATAACTTGAACTAAAAACGTTGTTATTTGCTAATTAACATGCTTTTACACCTACTCCACTTTCACAACCTCTACTTGGAGGGAATGCAATGGTCGACCTAGGTATGGTGGTAGTGACCATTGTCAAACCCGTTCGTAGATCATTACAAAAACTTCTATGGCTACTTACACGGGGAAAACACATTACCCAAGCCAAGAAGGGACTTGATTTATAGTGTAAAAGAGGAAGTTCAAATTGAAGGAAGGTTCTTACACGAGTGTAGATCATTGTAGACAATTTTGTGGTTAATTGGCCGCACATTCTCATAGAAATAAGGGTTTTGATTAATATTGTAGAAGAGGAAGCTTGAATACCAATAAATTCATGTAGGGTTAGAAAATAATAGAGAATAGTAGGAGAATATAGCAGTGGGTTTCTTAACATAGAAACCAACCTGGAATGAGATAACATGTACCTCCCAGGTATCGATGTATATTTTTAGATTAAAATGATGACGGGAGAAGTAGGTAATCCCACCATGCACTGATATTACAAATTGATAATCGAAAATATTATGGTTGAATGTAATTATGTTATGTATTGACACCCTTTAAATCTAGGTGCATCAGATGGATGGAACAATCACGTATGTTGCTAAAAGTATTACCAAATTGGAGTTTCCATAATCAAGAAGAAGAAAATCCTTTAATTGTAAGAGCAGCGTTCTCACATTTTAGATAATTTTCTTTTAGTTTTATTGATCTCAAATAATAATTTTAATTATACCAATAAGAAACCCTCTATTGAGTGTTTGAAAAATATTTTTTCTTTTATTATTTTCTGGTCATAAATGAAAATTTGTTGTTTGTGGAATTTCAAATATCAATTATTTTAAATATTTATTGATTTGCATTTCTAAAATCTAAATATGATTATTTCAAATATTAATTATGATCAAGCATGGTTCAATATGATGATGGTTAACCATGGTTGAATTTCGTCAAGCATGTTCAGCCATGATCAAGATTTCTTTGGTTGAATTAGGTCAACCATTATTAATCATGGTCATATGAGCTATGGTTGAATGTGATAAACCATGGTTTAGTATGGTCAACCAAGGTGAACCATGGTCAACATGATCAACCACAATCAACCATGGTTAATCAATGTCAACTATCATCAACCATCATCAACCACAATTAACCACGGTCAACCATGGTAAACTATGGTTTAATATCATCAACCATGATTAATGCCTCTATGATGAAGCATGGTCGGGCATGGTCAACCATGATTAACCATGTTAGAATTTTGTTAACCATGATGAACCATGATCAAGGTCTCCCTAGTTGAATTTAGTCAACCATAATCATTCATGGTCAAGCATGCTGAACTATGGTTGAATGTGGTCAACTATGGTCAATAAATGTCAATCATGATCAACCATGGTTATAATGGTCAATCAATCTCTCTATGGTCCATGATAATCAACCATGGTTAACCATAAGTAGCCATAGTTAAGCATGGTTGATTATAGTTAACCATGATCAACCATGGTTTAATATTGTCAACCATAATCAACAACAGTCAACCATGATCAAGGTCCCTATGTTTGGATATGATTAATAATTATCAATAATGGTCAACCATGATCAACCATGGTCATCTTTGGTCAACCATAGTCAACCTAAAACATTCCATGCTCTACCAATTCCTAATGGCCAACCATTCTTAGAATGGTAGAACATAGCCAACCAAGGTCTCTATGGTTGAATATGGTAAACCATAGTGGTCAATCAACATCTCTATGGTTGAATATGTTCAATAATGGTTAAGCTTCTTGTACCATGGTCAACCCCATCAACCATCTCAACCATTAATGTAACCATTTTTATAACATTAATCTAACACTAACATTAGCATTAACATAAGCATAACCATGGTCAATGATTTTACCCCACACACGTCGGTTCTAACTAGCACAACCACATTTAGTAATGTTGTTTTTGTAAGTTTGACGACATTTTCCACCTCTTATATGGTTTATAGAAATGTTGTTGATTGGCATATATCAACCACATTAGTGTGTGGTTTTGCTAGTTTTAATTACCAATAAAAATACCTTTATTGAGCGTTAGAAAATCAAACTTTCTTTTATTATTTTACAGTCATAAATGAAAAATATATATTTTTTAAGAAAACTTCAAATATTAACTTCTTTGCATTTTTAGAATCCATATATACCTTTTATGTATTTAATAATGCAATTATTAAATTATTATATGATAATTATTATCAAATTATAAAACAATAAATGATATCATGTAAATATATAGACTTATAAAAAAAATAGTTAACATCAAGTTAAAAAAATCTTAATACGATGATATGAAATCAATATCCATACACTTATAAAAACAAATAATTAACATTAAGCTAAACCAATCTGAATATGATGAAATGCAATAAATATCTTATAACATGTGGATTATACTATTCCATAAAACAAAGAAATGATTGTAAATTGCTTTCCATTCAAACGATGAATCCTATAATTGAAGTAGGGGAGAGATTCCTAATGTTGTGTAGGGACCAGTAATTGATATAGTACTGATCCCACCAAACTACCATAAATTGAGACTTTTGAAACCAATATTCAAAAAAAATAAAATATGTTAAGTATAAATAAGTATTAATTTATGTCCAAAATTTCCCCATACATTGACTGGGCCCACAATTTTCCATAAATAGTATTTTACCACTTAAGACTACAAACCATATTGACCCAACTAGAAAACAGTTAAAACCATAAAGGCTTCCAAAATGGTCTATTCCAGAAGTACAAAGCAGCAGTCACTTCAACCCCCACTCATTAGAACTGCAGCTTTGCATCCCGAATAAATATGCCTACCTGCACATAACAAAAGGGAATGTATGTCAACCATAACTGTTGTGTTGCTCAACAACTAAACACCCTATGTTCATTAAATGACACCCAACCCAATAACATTTAAGCCCACTTTGTTCAATAAGTGACACCCAAACCCAATAACTACAATAAATGACACCCAAATCACTCTATTTCTCATTAAAACAGATCAAAGCACATGGATCAACAAATAACCAATTCCCAACCATTAGATCACATCAAATTAAATCCAGACCGCACATTCAAAATGAATCCATCGCAATCCATGTGCAGCCATGTCCGCCAATAAAATTCAAGTGCCCAAAACTATAAAAGAAGTCCACCCATTGTTGAAGTTGCATCTTATGCTTTCAAATTATTCAACAAACTTGAAGACAACATCACAAAACAGTTTCCAATATATCCTGGTTAGTTATATGAATTACAACTCATTCTTCTTATAGTTTTGTTTTCATTGTTTTCATTTATCAGATTTCTTACATGATTTGTCTGGCCATAACTACTAGAGGGATACCTGGATGGTTTCACAAACAACCATTGAAAGTCATTGTTCTGACAGTTCTGTTTTCATTGTTTTCATTTATCAGAGTTCTTACATGATCTGTCTAGCCATAACTGCTAAAAGGATACCTGGATGGTTTTACAAACAACCATTGAAAGTCATTGTTCTTACAGTTCTATTTTCATTGTTTTCATTTATCAAAGTTCTTACATCTTCTGTCTAGCCATAACTGCTAAAATGATACCTGGAAGGTTTCACAAACAGCGATTGAAAGTCATTGTTCTTACAGTTTTGTTTTCATTTTTTTCATTTATCAGAGTTCTTATATGATCTGTCTGGCCATAACTGCTAAAAGGATATCTGGATGGTTTCACAAACAGCCATTAAATAAAATGTAGGTTCTAAATATAGCTATTTAGAAAAGTTAAAACCATTCCTTAAAATAAAAAAATTGAATTCCTTCAACATACTTAATTTTTTCAGTTCAATTTTCTAAAACTTTTTATGACTAATAAGTCCATTCCAAAGCTGATCACAACTGCAAGTTGTTCCCAACATAGAATTTATGTCTAGAATGGTGGCCATGGACTGCAATGGAGAAGTTGTAGTATTGAGACATTTTTGGAAATGCCAAATAGCAAAAAAAATGGAAAATGATATTTGAAACAACTATCATAGAATCCTACTTGAATCCATATAAAAGTTGCTAAATTGATGAACTATGGATTCACTTGGAATGACATTTTCAAAATTTTGACACTGCCCTATGAAAGTGAAACATTTACTCTCATTATGAAAACAGAAGAATACATGGAAAAATCCAGTGTGAACAAAAAAAATACTAAATATTCAGAGTAACTCGAGAATATTGAAATGCTCGATAAGTTCCCTGCGGAAAGAGGATTTTCATTAAATCGAAGTCTAGAAAATGTGAATTCATATTGATGTGCAATATTAATATGATTTATCACTTCTGCTGCTCCCATATCCAAACTTCAACAGCTTGAGAAAGAGAATCTTTTGAAATTGGACGTACAATTTCATAGTTGTGTCATTGGTCATATAAAAGTTGCTAAATTGATGAACAGGCAGGAAAATGAGAGACCACAAGGCTGATCACAGCTACAAGTTGTTCGCAACATAGAATTTATGCTTGGAATCGTGGCGATGGACTGCAATGGAGAAATTGCAGTACTAAGACATTTTTGGCAATGCCAAAAAGCAAAAAAAATGGAAAATAATATTTCAAACAACTATCATAGAATCCTCCTTGAATCCATATAAAAGTTGCTAAACTGATGAACAGGCAGGCAATTGAGAGACCACAAGGTTGATCACAGCTGCAAGTTGTTCCCAACATAGAATTTATGCCTGGAATGGTGGCCATGGATTGTAATGGAGAAGTTGTAGTACTGAGACATTTTTGGCAATGCCAAACAACAAAAAAATGGAAAATGATATTTGAAACAACTATCATAGAATCCTACTTGAATCCATGTAAAATTTGCTAAATTGACGAACTATGGATTTACTTGGAATGACATTTGCAAAATTTTGACACTGCCCTATGAAAGTGAAACATTTACTCATTATGAAAATAGATGAATACATGGAAAAATCTAGTGTGAACGAAAAAATACTGAATATTCAGAGTAACTCGAGAATATTGAAATGCTCGATAAGTTCCCTGCAGAAAGAGGATTTGCATTAAATCAAAGGCTAGAAAATGTGAATTCGTATTGATGTGCAATATTAATATGATTTATCACTTCTAGTGCTCCCATATCCAAACTTCAACAACTTGAGAAAGAGAATCTTTTGAAATTGGATGTACAATTTCATAGTTGTGTCATTGGTCATATAAAAGCTGCTAAATTGATGAACAGGCAGGCAATTGAGAGACCAAAAGGCTGATCACAGCTGCAAGTTGTTCCCAACATAGAATTTATGCCTAGAATGGTGGCCATGGACTACAATGGAGAAGTTGCAAAACTAAGACATTTTTGGCAATGCCAAAAAGCAAAAAAATTGGAAAATGATATTACAAACAACTATGATTGAATCCTACTTGAATCCATACAAACGTTGCTAAACTGATGAACATGATGGAAATTGAGAGACCACAAGGTTGATCACAGCTGCAAGTTGTTCCCAACATAGAATTTATGCCTGGAATGGTGGCCATGGACTGCAATGGAGAAGTTGCAGTACTAAGAAATTTTTCGCAATGCTAAACAACAAAAAAATGGAAAATGATATTTGAAACAACTATCATAGAATCCCACTTGAATCCATATAAAAGTTTCTAAACTGATGAACAAGCAGGCAATTGAGAGACTACGAAGCAATTTGCAGTGAGAGACTATGAAGTAATGCAATTTGATTTCCTGTAACATAAGTAATGCAATTCAATTTCCTATAACATACATGTTAATAATTTCCTGTAATAAAGGAAATGTATTTTTGCAGAAGTAATAAAGCATAATTTACAAATATTCTAATGTCTAAATGCATGAAATAATTTTACAGGTTGTTGCATCTATGGCAAAAGGAAGCTACTCTGCTCGTACAAGGAGAAGTGGCAAGAGAGTGATAAGGGGTGCACAACTGCGATGCACATTATCTGATGATGACAAGCTAGCTGATGTCAATGCCAACAATGCACCAGGGAACATTGTTGAGGATGACGATGTGAGAGTAGTTTATGTTAACACACCATCAGCCACAAAACCACCATCAAAAATAGTCCAAGGGGCAAGCTCAACTAAAAATATCAGTGCTATAAGAGGATGGACAAAAGAACAAATGTTAGTTGCAATTGACGACATAGAGTTTAATGGATACTCAGTACAGGCATCTGCAAAAAAACATGGTATTCCTCCCTCATCAATACATTATTGGATAAATGGACTGACTCATACAAAACGTAGAAGGCCTCTTACAGTTATGACTGAGGAGGGGGAGCCGAGGTGGTTGAGTGGTGTAAAGAGATGGCCCAATTGGGACATGGGCTAGAGTTGATACAACTCAAATCAACCGTTGCTCAAATCTGTCAAGGGAGGCCAAACCCATTCAAAGATGGGTTTCCTGGTAAATCATGGTGGTTTGGGTTTAAAAAAAGGCATCCAGAACTTGTATTGTGTACTGTTGAGGGCCTTAAAAGAGACAGAACATTAAATTTGCGCCCTGCAGTTGTGAAAAAAGTTCTATGACACACTTTCTATTGCTTACAATAAACATTCTTATCGAGCAGACCATATATGGAACTCTGATGAAACAGTTTTACAGGCAAGGAGGAATTGTGGCATGTGGGTAATTGCCAAGAGAGGGAGCCGAAATGTGCCAAAGATTTTTCCCAAGAGCAGGGAGTGGATAACTATTTTATGTTGTGTCAATGTAATTGGTACTTCAATCCCAGGATTTTGTCCATTCAAAGGTAAAAATCAACTGAAAAAACTATATACAGAACTGTGAACAAGGTGCATACATGGTTGCACATCCCCATGCATGGATGACTGAAGAATTGTTTCTAAGTTGGCTTTTTCACTTTGCTACATCGGTACCAGGTGCTGTCTCGCCTAATAGCAGGCACCTTTTGATATTAGATGGCCATGGGAGCCACATGGTTGTACAAACAATTGAGGAAGCAAACAATTTAGGCATCGACCTATTGACATTGCCAGCTCATACCACTCACAGACTGCAACCCCTTGATGTTAGAGTGTTTGGCCCTTTCAAGAACTATTTCAGGTCGGAGTGCGTTGCATGGATGGCAAGGAATCCAGGGATTGAGGTGAAAAGTTTTGAGCTAGCAAAGCTTGCAAGGAAATCTTTTAAAAGGGCTTTGACACCATCAAATATCAAGGTTGGCTTTAGGAGGACAGGAATCCGGCTGCTGAACTATGATGCTCTTATGCATGATATTGGTTGTAGCCAAGTATTTCATGTGGAAGGTCAAGAAGAACGGAATTCCCAAACAGGTGTTGAAGTGCAAGAAGTAGATGACCAAGATGATGTTGTTGCAGCTGGTAATATGATTTCCCTGTCTCAAGGACACTTATATGTTGAAGATGATGAAACTGTATGTGAAACACAATATAACAATGAACAAATTCATAGTAACATGGAGATCATTCCACCAACTCAAGAACATGAAATTTCTGTTGCTGATATTGTTAATGATATTGTTGAACATGCAGTTGACAATGACCAATTGACATTGCCAAGCTAAGTAACCCCACCTTCATGGCTAGCAGAAGCAATGATCAATATGAATCCACATAGTGTCTTACCAACCAATGAAGAAAGCATGAACATTCCCTCACAACCAACATAATTGAACAGTGAAATTGTTCATTTTTTTGTGGACAATAGATCAATGGAAGAAGATGAAGGACATAATGAGGCATCAACTGAAGATAATGATATAGTTCAATCAGCTCCAACAGATACTGAAAGGGAAGTACCAAGCAATGACATGCAGGTGGGACGGGTGGAGAAGACACTTCGACAGTTCCTAAAGCTACCAGTAGAGAGAGTATCAATGAAAAAAAAGCAAGGTGCACTGGGTAGTCTTCGTCTGGGCCGAATCTCACAGTTACTCACCTCAGAGGACTATATAAACCTGTTAGTTGAGTCTAAAAAAAATAAATTTGAAATGCAAGAATTAATACAGAAAAAGAAGGATCTAGTCAAGGATAAGAAGGCAGCAAGGATTGTTGCAGCACAATGTTGAGCAGATGAAAGGATTGAAAGAGATAAAGCAAGGCAAGTTAAGGACCAACAAAAGAAAATGGCAAGACAGGAAAAAGAAAAACGAAAGGCACAACAAATGCTTGAAAGGGAGCAAGGGATGATCAACAATACAAGAATAACTTATGAAACCAGGATTATTTCAAACTCATTGGACTCCATTGTAGATAATACACCATTATTCGAAGATCTCATAAACATTCAAGTGCCCCACTATCAAAATGAGGGTTTACCCACTTGCCTTGTTCCTACCAGAGTTGGTGTCAATTCTCTGTATGCTCATTACACACCTCCACTTAATGCAGGGGTCAGTAGTGCAAATGTGAGGTATGGGTACTCAGTACCTCCATGGTTGGAAGCTACAAATTGGAATCAATTATATGGCAACAATCAACCATTTCCTAATCAGCCCTTGACTGGTAGGCCAACCTACATGGCTCAAGAAGGTAACTCGAGGAGTTTTGGCACTCAAGATTCTAAGGGCCATAAAGAATAGGGGTGTCATATGTTTTTGGTTCTAACCACATTATGATGTGGATTTTGGATGGATTGTATCTTTTTCTTGGCACAAAAACATTTTGGCTTACAACACTAGATTCTATCTTTTTCTTGTAAAAAAAACATTTTGGTTTACAACACTAGATTGTATCTTTTTCTTGTCACAGAAACATTTTGGCTTACAACCTAGTAGTGATTTCTTATGGCAACCTAACTGTGTGTTGAAAAGAAATTTTCAATGGAATATGTCTTTCTGTAAAATATTAATTATGATAAAATTATTTCTATAAGTTATTCTCTGTGTCAAAGTGCATGGATCTGGTACGACACTTGTCCACCGTGGAGGTCCATGTGTTGGGCATTGTGTCATCACATAAAATTTTGTGTCCGTGCTATTTCCTCCATTTGTTTGGGGTCATTAGTGTGATGTTTTGGAATTCAATAATAACATTCCATTCCAACTCTGGACAAGAGATAATGGCCAAAGGCTTAGCAAAATGGCTAAATACAAAAATCAAATGGCCAAACAGTCTCAAATGAGGAGGAAATCTACCTCATAATAAGTTTATTAAATGTCAAAAAACCACTGATAATTTTATTCATTGAGGGGACACTTGAGAAATTGAGAGCACTCATTATCAAGTTGCATATGAAAAAGGCTAAATACAAAAATCACATGACCAGACAGTCTTATCTCATAATAAGTTTTTAAGAGCACTCACTATTAAGTAGAGTAGGAAAAAACCTTCAAATTTAAATTTAGATATTCAAAATCCTACTTCCATGTCCAAACATAGAACACTAAAATAACAACACCCCATCTCAATATAATTGTTGTAAATATGAGAATAAACTAAATCCTTAAGCAAATGAAGTTTACTCATCCTCCTATGCATTTCTGACCAATAACCATACCTAAACCCAAATCTCTTCTCAACCCCACAAAAAACAGGACACAAAAATTTCAATTGAGGTGGCTACAAACTGCAACAGTTGAGTAAAACTGGCATCATTTAATCATCTTCTCATCCCCAAAAATAAACAGGACACAAAAATTTCAATTGCGGTGGCTACCATTGAAAATATATTTTAAGGGGAACAACAAAAAACATATTACCAATATGGAGGAAAATTAAAGAGGTTCCCATATCTGGAAGTTTCTAAGAGATGGTACACATGTAACTCACTCCAACGGCATGGATTCTAGGAAACAACAAAGATATCTAGATTTGGAATGATAATGTCATGGGGAACAAACCATTAATGACTAATATTGAATTGATTCATCTTATGTTATAAATGGGTGATAACAATATAAATTATTTTTTTGTTATTTCCTTGTGGTAAATTTAGTTAGGTTGATGGAAAGGATGGTTTTTAAGGGATCCCCCCTAGCCACTGTGGCCTAGAGTTTCTAAATTATTCTTAATCATAGGTGGATGCACTCCTTAGGATATTCAATCTAATGCTTAAAGTGTTGAGATAGGGAATTTCCATGTTAATAATCGAGGTTTGAATCAGAGCAGGAATAGAGCACTGGAAAATTATTTGTTGGTCAATTTTGACAACATTGCATATGCAGCATTCACTCCAAAAAGGAAAATTGCTTTGATGTTGATCTGAATCAGAGTTGATTCATGTTTCACTCACAATTCCTGTTAGATGGAGTCATGGACACAACCTTATGAAATGCAACACATAACAAGCCATAACAATAAAATAACAAATTCAATACACCATTCCCATATACTTCTAAAGATATACAACACTAGAAAAGAGCAAACTTTACTCAAAATAACAAATAATGTACCAATAACATTTATGACCATTTTCCAAGTAAAATCTTATAAAGGTGGTCAATGAGGCCTTGACAATGACCAACTATATCTGCAGCATTCCTTCAAAAAAAGAAAATTGCTTTGATGTTGATCTGAGTTAGAGTTGATTCATGACTCAGCAAGCATAACTCACAACTGTTGTTACATGTACACAACCTTATCAAATGTAACACATAACAAGCCATTAGAAAGATAGTTCCAGCATCTCATTCTTACAATAAAATAACAGATTTGACACTCCATTCCCATATACTTTTGAAGGTACATAGCACTAGAATAGAGAAAACTTAACTAAAAATAACAAATAATGTACTAATAGCAATTGAGTGTTCTCTAAGTAAAATTTTATAAAGTTGGTCAATGAGGCCTTGACAATGAGCAACCAAACCTTTGGAAGCTTGTACTCAATTACCAAAGTACTCTAATGCAAGTCAAATGTCAGCAGAAAAGGACTATGGATATCCTTCATTAGCAAGCAAACACAACCATAACCATTCATGGGTGGGGCAAATGAAATTTCACCCATATGTGAAATAATTGAATGGTGCCAAGCCAAAACAATTTATCATCGTCCTGAAGATCCCTTTCCATGAACATCTGTGCTTACAGTACAAGAATGAGTATTGAAAACATAAAATAAATATTGGTATTTCTACTTTAATTTTCCCATCTCATCCCATTTAAGACAACTATGAGACAATATCCATCATAAGGTTCTTTCTCATAAAACTAAGTAGTAATTTCCAGCTTCTAATGAATCATAAATTCTGAAAAAATAATCATGTCTATTAACATAACATACATGCAAGGCTTAACATGCAGTTTCAACAGGCCAGACAAGCATCAACAAAAAAGAAAAAAAAAACTATGCTTGTCAGCCTAAATAATGTCCAAATCAGTCAATTGCCTCCCCTTTCAAAATTATTCTTAATCCTAGGTGGATGCACTCCTTAGGATATTCAATCTAAGGCTTAAAGGGGATGGGGAAATTCAATCTTCAAAGTCAATATGGATACATGTAACAATTATTATCCCTTCCTCTTCCATAATGAACTCAAATTTTCAACCAATTTTGGCATTACGATGGACTACCAAATATTATTATCTTATATTGGATGATAATACATATCAAGAGGGTTTCCTCCGTTTGTTTGGGGTCATCGCTGTGATGTTCCATTTTCCCTTTGTTTTTCTGCTCAGGGCAGGTTCTGGTTCAAAAATTCCCCAGCCTTAATACAATTTTATCATACCCATCCTGCTACCATTGATTTACTAGAGTGCACGTTACTCTGTTTGGGTTTTGGCCCCAACCACCCCAGCGCCAACCCCAACCCCAACCTCGACCTCAGGTTATGGTGCGGCAATCCCCGCAACAAGAGAGCTCCGCCGGGGAGATCAGGACCCTCTGGTTCGGCGGTTTGCAGCATTGGATGGATGAGAATTATCTGCACTAATGTTTAGCTTCTGCCCAGGACCTTCATTCCATTAAGATTATTCGCAATAAGTAGACTGGGCAATCAGAGAGTTATGGCTTCTTGGAGTTTACAAGCCAGGCAGCGGCCGAGATGGTTCTCCAAAATTACAATCGCATACAGATGCTCATGGCTAAACAATTTTACAGGTTAAATTGGGCAACGAATAACGGTACAGAAAAACGTTCGAAAGATTTTACTATATTCGTGGGAGATTTGGCATCTGGTGACATAGACAAGTTGCTACAAGATACCTTCAGAGCTGTATACCAATCTATAAAAGGGGCAAAGGTTATTACTGATAAGATTACAAGTTGTTCAAAAGGATATGGGTTTGTAACATTTGGGTATGGCAATGAGCAAGTTCGAGCTATAATAGAGATGAATGGAATGCTCTGTTCCTCTAAGCCTATGCGAATAGGTCCTACCATAACAAAATAGACTATGAAAACAACAAAAGACAAAGGGAAAATGAAACATCACAGCAATGACCCCAAACAAATGGAGGAAATGGCGTGGACACAAAGTTTTGTGTGATGACAAGATGCCCAACATGTGGAGCTCCACTGTGGATAGGTGTCGTATGGGCTCCATGCACTTTGTCACGTGGTTTTCTGACATGGCGGGGAGGGCACACAGGTGATGGCTACCCTCCCCTAGGTTTCTTGAAATTTTTTCTCGGAATTTGATATTTTCATGCAGTATATTTGTGCATATGGTTGTAGTTTTATTTAAATTAATTAGTTATTTAACATATATTTTATTTGATGGTTTTTATTTTTATATATATATATGATATTAATATTAAAAGTAAAAAAAACAGCGCATGGAGCTTTGTATTGATGGTAAATGGGTGCATCGTTAAGACATTCCTTGCAATAGAGGAATACATTTCCTATTATCTGAAAAGAGAATTTTAATTAAAATTAGTTTTAAAATATTTTTTTAAACTTATTTTCCGCCACCTATTTTATTAATGTTAGATTTTGATCTGTAACAAGATTAATGGCTTAATGACTGGAGTTTTCCAGCAACATTAATTTATTTATACAGTTTCCATGCAACATTAATTCATTTACACATTTAAATTACATTTTTATTTAAATTTTAATAAATTTCTAACATATGTTTCATTTTTTCTTTTTGAATTGCCAAAAACTGAGTACATATATTAATAGATAATCATATATCTAATTCATCTTCTATCATTACTAAAATTTGGATAATTTTGAATTTTCCAAAAAAGAATCTAAGTTCCCCCTTTTTCTCTAGAAAATTCTAACTTCCAATTTTTTCCTCTTATAAATATAGTCTATTTTCTAAACTTAATAAAAAACTACTTTCATCTATATCCAAAAAAGTTGATAAGTTTTCTTGGTTTTTTCTAACACCATTCCTATCCAAACTTTCTAATCTTTAAACCAAAATAAAACTAATTTACTAAGAAAATAAAATAATGAAATTCCTTCCAAATTTCATTTGTTTTTTTCCAATTTCAAAAGTAAGATGCTCTTTCATCATCCATAAACTAAAATTTTATACAAAATAAGTTTTATAATAAAGTTCTCAACGGCCTATACCACACTCAAACTCAATTGTGGTATATCATCATTTTCATGGTGATTTGAAAAAAAAAGTTATATATATATATATATTTTGTTAATATCAATTTAAAATAAAATATTATTTAATTTTTTTTTAAATATTTAATATTTATTAGCCATTTAATTTATATAGATTTAGGTATTGCCTATGGATGCTATAAATTTGTGAGGAAAGTTTTTTGGTCAAAATCCTATAAAAAAATCAGAATGTTGGAGTATTTGAATCATTTTTTTAATGGTGGAAAAAGATTCCACAATATAAAAACTCATAGGACACCCAAAATCCTAAAATTTTACAGCCATAACGCAATTTTCCAAAACATTCTGCTAAATCTCATCATAATCTTGTAAAAATTTTCATTATTTTATCAACTGATTTGTGAATTTTTTAGACTACATTATAAATTTATCTAACCCATCATTATGAAAATGGTCAGCTTTCTCAAAGATGACAATTTACAAATCAAATTTCCATAGAAAAAATAATATGCGCAACGAAATTGGCTCTATGGCCATGTCAATGACTAATCATTTGAAAATGGTTGGACCACTCAAAGATGACAATGATAAAAGTCAAACGGCATTTCCATAGAAACATAATATTCCAAAAGATTTTGACTCAGGGATGTCTAATGCTTACATTACTAAATACGTATGTCTAATGCTTACATTACTAAATACGTAAGATTAGTTTGTTGCGTGTTGTGTTTTGGGCACAAACAATTAAAAATGGTTAGAATCTCTTGAATTTCATGATCACTATTTATAGCTTGTAAATTGACTTTGAAAATGAAAGTAATTTTTTTTTCACCATTTCAGTTTTCTCTTTTTGGTATCCCAGGAGATGGAAGAGATTGTAAATGTGTTAGAAAACCTGCACAGATGAATCTAGCTAGTAAAGGTTGAACACACAGCTTTGCAGAGCAAAAACATTAAAAGAAAATTGAAAGACATTTTGGAGCATGGTTATACATTTTATGCATATGTCTAGTGTCCATATTTTCGCCTTGCAGTTGGGATAATGGGCAGAGGGAATGAGATATTCATGCACTTTTAAACATGAAAACAAAACAGAATCATCTGGGGTGAACCATTCTACACAACCCAATCAAATTGTTATCTAGCATCTTGTTTCTTGTGCCCTCTATGCGTAATGTTCAATTGTTCAGTCATTTCTACGCCCTTTGTGTGTCATTTCTATGCTTTCTGTGCATCGTTTCGGCATATTATCACACGACCAAATTGGAAATTGCATGGATCAGTCATCACTTGGTAGCCAATTCTGGCTATGGATCACAAATCTGCGAGCTTGCCTTGGCAATTGAGAGCAAACATAATTTCTTGTGGGTCGTCTGACCTCCTCTAGTCATCTTTTTATACAGTTGCATTCAAGTAGCTACTGCGGTCAAGAAAATTGTGGGAAGCAACAATTGTCTATACATAGTCTCGACAACGAACAACAATCTCAATGGAAGATAAAGAATCATCCCAACACTCAAATCGTTCCCATCGGAAAAATCCTCTGCTTGTTTCTGCAACTGGCCTCAATTTCAGATCTGAGGGAGGCTTAGGAGAAAATTCAAGACGAAGTCGTCGCACGACAGAGTTAAACTGAATGTGAGACACAAACATTTTTGCATTTGCTTTTGCAAATTAAAATTTAGTATTCATTGTGAGCAGTGAAGGAAACAATGAAAACTGACCAAAGGAAGAGCAATGAATTCATTGAGCCTTTGACATTGGCCCAAAGCAATAACTACTCTTCCTTCGACCTTTGAAGATGTGCTTTCATTTATTTGCCATTATTTATGACGATCTAAATAATTTATGGGCTCTATGGCCATCTACAATAGTGATAGGGAGAGCTACGCGTTTGGGAGGAAATATGCTCTAGTGTTGACGATTTCTAGACTTATTGTTTGCTACATCATTGGGTGGTTTTATTCGATCAATTCATATTTCATATTTATTTCATTCCAAAATTATAGTGTATGAAGACTAATTATTGAATAGATTACTGCAATTTAAAACACTGGCTATTAATATTCTTGGATGCTGAGAACTCACTAGTTTGATTATGTGAATATGGTATATGTTGATGAGTATTGTTGTGATTTGGTTTTCAAGAGCATCATATATAGGTTGTTTTATATGCTGGTAGAAAAGTCAGTTGCATAATTGATTGTTGGATATACTAGATATTCATACAATTCACCTATACAACTATCCAAAGTGTAGTTCACTGCATTTTGATAGATGGGAGTTTGTCCATGAGGTGGTGGAGTATTGAGATTGTCTTTCTGGAAATAGAGAAGTGTCAATTATACAAATTTCGTCAAAGATGGTCATGGCGTTTATGTTTTAAATGGAGTTGAAGTGACAGCTGTGTTTGGATGTGAGCATTGATAAAGACCATCCAGACAGATATAAGTATATCTAATTTATGATTTTTGTAATAATCTTTGTAATGATATAAATGTAAGAATTAAAAGAGAGACTTCGAAATAATGCTTACATTAATAAATAGGTAAGATTAGTTTGTTGGGTGTTGAGTTTTGTTTAGACATTTTATCAATAAGCAGTTTTTTGTTTGAAATCTTTTAGATCTCATGAGCACTATTCATATAATTTGCAATTTGACTTTGAAAATATATCTAATGAACAATATTTATGTAACTTGTAATTTAGCTTTAAATATAATGTACAAATAATTTTATATGCACAATGTTTTCTCTTTCCATTTCCTTTTCACACTTCATTCTTCAGCCATATGAAATATTTTTAGGTTTCCCGTTGCTATGTGAAACGCAAACAATGGATTTGAGATTCGTTCATACTAACAGAAGGAAAACGACCACAGAAAATATGAAGAGAGAAGTTGACAACTACAATAAAGATATTATATGTAAAACATAGCTTGCTTCGAGATTAGGTAGAATATTGCGAATGATTCATTCCTAGAGATTAGGTAGACTGGGTTTCCAAAATTTATGTATGCTGAAGTCCATATAAAATTATATCGACAGAGGAAACAATGCTTTTCACATTCACACAGTCCTACGCAAGTTCCATGGTAATGTGGTGTGCCGTTCATTTGAGGATTATAGTTGGCTACCGTCAGTACACCGCCCATATAGTACTATGGTGAGTTCATCTTTAAGTCAATTGTAAATTTTCTGAATATTCAGCAATTCAACAGATATGGGAATGGTCAATTTTGATAGCTGTGAGATTAAGTCTATTATAGATTCCTGAATATTCGATTTAAGCTCACCACTATCAAAATTGATTGCGCTAATGTCCATCGGATTCCCACATATTTGAAAAATGTGCAATCGACCTAAGGTCGGCTATCATGACATTCTCATGTTTGAAAGTTGAATTGACTTGCCATTTCAATTTGCAAAACTGAGGACTATAGTTGGCTACTGCTAGTGCCCATATAGTACTATCGCGACATTCTCATGTTTGAAAGTTGAATTGACTTGCAATTTCCGTTTGCAAACCTATAAATGTATCTAGCAGCTTCTCATTCAATGGGAGCGATTTACTATTCAAACTTGTTTCCTTGTTCCCACTCGTCCAAGGAAAGAATACCATTTTGATACTGATGATGTGAACACCAACTTCATACGGACCATGAAGAAATTTTATTGTTTTTCCCATCCATGGAGGCCCATTCTTGATCCGTGGAAGTTCAACAGGCCCAGAAAACTTGATTAGATCGTAACGATCAGATGATCAGAGTCTAGAATGACTGTCGCTACGGCTGTTGCTGGAAATTGTCTACTTCTTCCATTCCGAACCATATATGTTTACCTAACTTATATCCTTCCTAACCAATAGCCTATGATACAGAGTATAGAATGACTGTTGCTATGGCTGTTGCTGGAAATTGTCTACTTGTTCCATTCCGAACCATATATTATTACCTAACATATATCCTTCCTAACCAATAGCCTAGTGGAATATAGATTTGCATTATTTATTCTATTATTGTTTTACGGAACATATATCCTTACCTACCAATAGCATAGTTGAATATAGATTTGCATTACTTATTCTATTATTGTTTTACGATTCCCAGTCATTTGGCTGCTGCAATCCGCTGCAGCATAATATACCATTTTCATATTTGTTGTCCGATTCAAATCACTTTTTCCATCTGTTCCATCGGGTTTCGTATTTGAAATTACCTTTTCCATGAGTACGAACGAGTGTTACGCCACGCCAGCTCATGCAGGTACTTGCGATGTGTTATTTGATCTGCAATTATAATGATTATTTCCTTTAATTCTGTATTTATTTTGGGATAGGGTTTTCGAATTTTAGTTTAATATTGGAGTGGAATTTTAATTTATTTTTTTAACCATTATTAAATGGAGGTTACAATTAAACCTCTATGTAATATTTTACAATATAAAAATATTGGTAATTGAAAAGTTGAGATTTATTTTATCTAAAAAAATGTTTTTTTAATTTGTTATTTTTTTATGGTAAATTAAATAATTTAAAAATGATTTTATTTATTATTTGATAGATATGTGGTATCAATTAATCATGATATTAGTTTATATTATTGTTACAAAAACTATTTATAGATTAAGAATATGTATGATAAATTATGAGTGAATATGATTATTTTTTATCATCACCTCAAAAAATTAAAGGGAAGTAGTACATGTTATGTATTTCTATATGTGGTATTAATAAGTCATAGTATTGACTCATTTTATTGTTACAAAGCATATTTACAAATGAAGAATCTCCATGATAAATTATATCTGAATATAATTATTCTTTATTGTGATCACAAGAAATCAAAATGAAGAAATGTGAGTTATGTATGGGGTATATACTTCAAATTGTTTTTTCAATAGTTTTACAAAAATAGATAGTGATTACAATAATATTTTTCATCATCTTGTCATAACCATTCTTCCAAACCACCTAAAATAACCTCAATTAATGTAATATCTTTTAGTTATTAAGTTACTAAAAAAATAATGATTCTTTTAAACCACATAAAAAATTAAGTTAATACATATAATTATTAAAAACGATAATCATTTTTAATACAATAATTCTTTTAATTATTCTTTAGGCATATTATAATCAATTGAAACATATAAACCGTGACGAAATATTCGTGAATATTCGTGAGAATTAAATTTACCAATATATTTATAAATTTCAATTTCAATTTTAAATTAAATGTGCCTTATCACATATTATATTATTTTGATTAAAAAGAACATCTCAAAATTAAAACATAATATTTAATGCAATAACATAATACAAATACTTTCTGATTAATCAGCTAAACAAGAATTAATAATAGTATAAAAAGTGACTTTGTAAACTAATTAACTTATATATAGGAAAACTCTAAAAAAACTAGTTCCATTTTATAATCGCGTAGTCTAACGAGGCGGATTCCATCCCTCAAATTCGCAGCAGCCGGCCAACTACTTTGAAATGGATTCCATTCCTGAAATTCGCAGCATCCGGCCAACTACTTTGAAATTGATATGTTTCTTGTTGTGTTATTAATTCTTAATTCTCAGTTAGCATCATGATAGTAAGCATAATTAAATTCGAAAACAACGTGCCAATGAATGTTTAACTTTGTTCTGGATGATTTGTGAGTGAGGTAGTTAACAAGGAAAGAAAGCGAAACCGCATTTCCGGTACGAAACACGTTGTACGAAACGATATTGACGCCACGGGCATGTCATGCTAACGCTCACAGGACTCCACAAATTTGTTGGTTCCTCCTAACGATGTTAAAGACCAGAGGTCACAGAAATTATGAGAAGAGAAGTATATTATAACTATTATATGTAAATCATGGTAAGAAACTTGATTCAATATTAGATAGAAGATTGCAAATGACTCATTGTTACATTCGGAACCTTTGGGTAGTATGGATTTCCAGCGTTCTTAAATGCTAAAAGAAACATTATGTCAATTGAGGAGAGAGTAAACCGCGGTGCTTTTCACATCCAAGCAGTCCCAAACAATTCACGTGGAAATTCTGTGTGCAGTACCAATACCTCAGACACAATATTGGAGGTCAATTAGTAGATCAATCACAATTCATAGAATACTTATCGTGATGTCTTCATATTTTGAAAGAACCAACATGCAATTTCAGTTTTCAATCCAAGAAATGTACCTGGCATATTGTCTTTCGTGTGACCGATATACTCAAACTAGTTTGATTGTTGTGTGTCGTGTAGATAGAAAATACCATTTTCATAGTCATTGTGAAAACACCAATTTCGTTGTGACTATTGACATATTTTATTTCCATAGAGGCCCATTCTTGCCGTATGGAAGCCCAACGGGCCCGTCATAGTTTGACTATACAGTCACGATTAAATTATCAGAATATAGAAAGGCCGTATTGGAGTTATTTCAGTCGGCGTCTGCCCAAAAAATTCCACCTAATATAGGAAATCAGTTGATAAAACAAAGCACAGACCATATGTCCGTCCCTAAGTTTAGCATGGTTGATTATAGATTTGCATTGCTTTCATACCTGAGAAAATATCGTACATGCTGTTGTTGTTACATAATTCAAAATCCCTTTGGTTGTTGGAATCCGGACAGGGCTAAAAATCATTTCTTACTGGCCATCTCATGCACGCGTTACGTCATTCAACTAATCGTTTCCATGAATTCCAACAACTATTAACCAGCTCATTCCGGGCCTTACGATGTGTGTTATTTATCCAAGTTATAATGGCAATGAGTACTTTCTTCAATCAATTCTATTATAGAAAATTGAGGCAAAAAGGCACGAGCGAAGATTCTTCGGTACTAAAGGTCATATATATATATATAAAATAATACGGGAAGATCAGAATTTAACATTTAAAATTAATATCATAGGAGATATTTAGAATTAATAGATATTATGAATTTAAGAATATAATTTAGGGTAGGAAAATAATTTTA
>APFE030809718.1:0-10068 GCA_000404065.3 Pinus taeda
TTAATTCTATGAATGCTTCCGATTCCAATATAATTTTTCCTTCCTCATCAAGTTCTAGCAATATTGTTTGAATTGGGAGCTTGTCACCTATAACCTTCTTTAAACATGAAACATGGAAAACTGGGTGCAATCGAGAAGTTGCAAGAAGCTCCAATTTGTATGCCATAGTACCAATCTTTTGCAACACCTTGTATGGACAATAATACTTTGGTGATAATTTATTATCCTTATTAGCTTGTTTGAGGGATATTTTCTTATATGGTTGTAGCCGTAGGAATGCCCAATCACCTACATTAAAACTTCTTTCACTGCGATGTTGATCTACCTGTTGTTTCATTCTATTCTATGCCAACACGAGGTTATCCTTTAAGAGTTGGAGGACTTGTTGTTGATGCTCGATGTGATGTTCCACTGCTTGAACCTTAGAACTTTCTCTTAAATATGATGGGATGGATGGTGGTTGATATCCATAAAGTGCCATAAATGGGGTCATTTTTGTTGCTGTATGGAAGGAAGTGTTATACCACCACTCAGCTAGAGGCAACCATTTGACCGATTGTGTTTGTATATCAAATACAAAGCAACAAAGGTATCCTTCCAAACATTTGTTTACTATCTCAATTTGCCCATCAGATTGAGGATGATAAGATGAGCTATGAGCTAACTGAGTACCAAGACAAGAAAATAATTCAGTCCAAGAATTTCCAGTGAAAGTGGGATCTCTGTCACTTACAATAATCTTTGGGTTTCCATGTAGCTTTTGAATTGTTTCCATAAATGCAATAGAAATTGTACTAGCTTTAAATGGATGTGATAATGCACAAAAGTGTGCATACTTGGTAAGTCTGTCAACTACCACCATGATGACACTCTTTCCCTCAGACTTGGGTAAACCTGTGATAAAATCCATTGAAATCTCCTCCCAACATGGCTTGGAATGGATAAAGGTTGTAATAGACCCGGTGTCTTAATTGTTTCAACTTTATTTTGTTGGCAAACCAAACATTCTGCCAAAAACTTTTGAATATCCGATTTAAGGCCATCCCAAAAAAATTATTTCTTAACCCTGTGGTAGGTTTTTAAAAATCTTGAGTGCCCTCCTAAGGGAGAAGTGTGTAATTCCATAAGGATGTTTTGTTTTAGCTGAGAGTTCTTAGAGAGTTATAAGTGATCTTTGTACCATAACGAATCATTTTTCCAGCTAAATGTATCAGATGTACTAGAATCTTGTTGTAACTTTCAAATAAATGCCCACACTTCTTCATCATTCTTCCATTCCTCCCTTGCTTCATTTATCCAATTTGGTTGGATAATAGAAATCGCACACAACAATGCTTCCACATCCTCATCCTTTCTTGAGAGTGCATCTACCATGACATTTTTCTTCGATTTTTTGTAGATGATTTCAAAGTCATAACCCAACATCTTTGTGAAATGTTAGCCTCCTGCTCATAGCAGGTATTCATCTTTCATGATTGACATTTTTACATGCCAAATATGTCATGCTCCCCAGGCTGCAATGTTTCATATTTGATACTTAGGCCAAAGAAGTGTCCATGAGAGTCTGCCAGCCTAAGTTCCTCTACTGTATTCCAATTTTGAGGAGTTATTCCATTTTTGAAGAATTTTCAGTTAAAGGGAGGTCCAAACAGCTTAATCTTGGTCTCCCTAGGTTTCAATTTCCTATTGTAGAATATAGAGAATCATTGTTTGTCCAAACAGCTTAATCTGGGCAGATTCTTAGATAGGTAGAGAAGCAAGGGTGCTCAATAGTCTAATCTGAGCCCCTGGATGAAATAAGTATAGAGGTAGATAGGAGGACAGTAGAAAAGAAAAGTTGTGAAGTTGGGTTTGCAAGTTCAAGTGCACCCAAACCAAAAGAAGAAAAAATGTTAAGTGTATTAGGCTGGGTAGGTAGTTTTGAGGTTGTAGGAGCAGATTGGTAATCACTTCTGGTCTTGTCAAGAAGGACTCATATCATTTATGGCATTGGCACCAAGCAGTGACTTGATGGTACAACAGTGGAAGCATGACTAACTTCCCCTTCATTCCCCTAGAAATCATTTACTAACATCCCCTCAAGGACCTTGGGATCTGCCCAACAAGTCCTGCTTTCATTTCATTTGTGAGAAATGTCAAGTCAAGTTTTGACTTTCCTCAATGAAAAGAAGCCACATTTCTTGTGTAAAATCATTTCTCCATATCTCATTCAAATCACGTGTCTAAGTTCCAGATCTTGAACCTAGCATCATTTCCCTTACATTTCCATTTCACCAAGTCATATTAATTTCTAACTTTATTATGTAACTCTCTATCTATCTCCCTTTCCCCTACTAAAACTATGTTAAACAACTCCCCTATATACTTATCTCCCCCCCTGTGGTTGAAAAATAACCATAAAGTATCCCTTGGGAATTACTAAGTTTACCTTAAACTTAGTAAGAACCCTCCTTTTGTCTCAAAAAACGGTCTTTCAAGCCTTTGGACTCCTTCCATGGCATAAAACCTCCCTCCGATCTCATATTTTCCCCTTTTACCTTCATAAAAACCCACATTTCTAATGTTTACCCCCGCCGTATGAATAAAAAAATTTTAAAATAGTGTGCGGGTCCCGTCCCTAATCTTCCATCGTCTTACCTGTCGCATCGGCCGTTAGATTTGGCGCACCATAAGATCTAGGGTGGGTGGATCTTTATCCTGCCCCGATGTGCTGGGGGTTAGCATCCGTGAGATGGGCGATTTTCCCGCCGTACTCCTGCCACACGTCGCCCTCCCGGCTGTGGCAGAGCCCACTCCTTCGAAACCACCCATGCCCAAAGGCGGTGCGCCAGCCTAAAACCACATACCGCTTCCCCCCTTGCGTGACGTAAGCACCACGCCACCCTCCCACGTCAACCTACCGCTTCCCCCTGCGTGACGTAAGCACCACGTCACCCTGCCACATCACCCTGCTGACATCATCATTCGTACTGGGTCCCACTGCTTACTTCATGCTGACGTCACCTACCGTACCACTGACATCACCCGTCGTACCGCTGATGTCATCCGCCGAAAGGAAAACGCGCAAGTGCAAAATCGATGCTTCAGAGGCCCGAAATCAAGTTGTGAGGCAGTTTTTGATGCACGATTAGCGCTTAGCGCTAATCGCGCATCGCTACGGGAAATAGGCCAAAATTGGGAATCTTTATTTTCAGTAGTTGTTTTTTCCTCGAAAGGGAAGAAAAAGGGCAATTTAACGGTTTTTAGCATATCAGAGAAAAGGAGAAGCCCAAATTCAATTAAATAGTATCAATGAGGCGACAAAGAGTATCAGATCGACCATAAGAAAGCGGTGAAGCTACTTAAGGCTCTCAGACCATAGTTAATGCACAGTAAATGAACTCAAGAGTAGTGGAACAGAGACCAATGCGCAGTTATGATGAATGGCCAGCGCATAACAGCAAAGACAAATATCCTCATTTTTGAAACAGCTGCCCCAGTGCAGCATTAGATAGATATTTTTCATTACTTATAAGAGAAGTTAGGTTAGCTGCATTTATTTCCTAAAGATCTTCTAGCATATCTTTTTTGTAGATATTTTGCCTGTAAATACAACCCTGAACAATGTAATAAGGGTTGGTGGGTTGTTTGGTTGATCTCTCATTTTGAGAGTTGCACTGTAAATATTAAGAACTTTTGTAATCAAATATTGTTGGAATGCTCACCTCTGAACTAGCTGGTTGTGCTTTTAATGGCTGAATAAATTGGTATGGAATTCTCGTGCTTGCTCACGGTTCAATAAGTTTTTCCTCCCTTTGTTTATCAGTTTATACATAGATGTACCAACAATATATCATAATCTAAGTTGCAGGAAAAAGGAATAGACCAGAATTGGTTTTCATGCCCTTTGTGCTCAATTCGTGTAACTTTTCCATGTTTTTCCTCTGAAATTAGAGATGAATATGCATTCTTAATTGCGCATGTTTAAGCTATTCCCTTCATTATATGAATGATGTCTGGGAACTCTTCATTGCCCCATACAGATTTCATCCACTTTCCCTCTTTGGCTGGATGAGAGATCCTTAATTGCCTCTCATTCCCTAACCTCCATTTCATCCCTGTTCTAGCATAAATCATTGTGCCATGTGTAGCTATCCTGCTCCATATTCCCTTCTCCTACCAAAGAAAACACACCCTTTAGTTCACAGTCATGACTCCATGCCCAATGGTTTGAACTTCTTACACTTTGCATTCCAACTCTGCTTGAATAGATCAACCCTCCCATCAATCAAAAATCAAAACCCATGTGCATCATATCTAGCCTAAAATCATCCCTCAAACAAGGTTAAATCCTAAAGAGAGAGCCCTCTTTGACTGCTGGTAGGCTAGGACCTACAGTCCAAAGATTGGTTTGTGGTTACCTCGGCCATATTCCCTTAGGAGTCAAAGGGAACAACCTGAGTGATAACATAATGGCGACTCCGTTGGGGACAACCATCTGTTCATTACTGTAAATCCCCTTTTTTGATTAGTTTTCCTTTCGAATAATTCCTAAACTTGTTTTGAAAAATCACAAAAAATCAAAAAATCTAAAAAAATCTAAAAATATTTTGTTTCTTATTGCATATTAAGTCCTGATCTATGTGGTGGACAGAGATCAGGCCATTCATAGTTAATTTACTTATCCACCTGGCGACTCCACATAATCCTCATAATAAAGACTCCACTCGAGAAATGAACCCAAGAGAAATATATGAGCAGATCAGGCTTTTGACCTAGATTACTATCCAACAGGTCATGTTCTTTCTCTTCCATAAAATTTTGTTGTGTATATTGTATTTTAAAAATGATTTTAAATTAGATTTCCATTACTTGCCTTTTGAAAATATTGTTGAAAGGCCTCCTTGCACATTACAACAGCAGCCTTTAAATGCTACTGAAAATCATCATACAGCCAAGGAGGAAACAAATGTCAAAGTCAATCATTCTATCCTTGTTCATATTGAGCCCATTCAGCCAATCCCTATACATAATCTCATGCCTCGTAAAGTTCTTGACAGATATAGCCTCTTGTTTTGCCTCCCTTGCTTAATCCTCTGCCCAAAAATCATCCTGAGTATCTCCCAAGATTTGATGGAGAGAATGGTATCACTGCCCAAAAGCATATCGAAGCCTTTGAAGACTATCTTAATATATTTGAAGTGGAGGATGAGGATGTTAGTGTCAGGCTATTTGCCCTTTCTTTGCACAGCTAAGTTAGGACTTGGTTTAAAGCATTGCCTGAGGCTAGCATTTCTAATCTTCAACAGTTTTCCAAACTCTTCCTTGATAGGTGAATGATCAAGCTTGATTTCCTCTTGCTCATTGAAGAATATAATCAGTTAAAAAGAAATCCAAATTAATCCATTCACCAATTTCATGATCGATGCAATCAAGTTTATCATTCTTTGCCTTTGAATATTAGACCTCCCCCTAATTTAGCTCTAATGCATTATCCAAGAGCTTTTGACCCAGAAATAGAATTCCATTTAAGAGAAAGGAGCCCGTCCACTATGAAACAAATGCAGGACATGGTAGTGGACAAAGAGGCAAATATGAAAATCAGGGAGGAAAACTGCAAAGTAGAGCAAGAAGGAAGACTTCATGGTTGGTTGCAAAAGTCAGAGGAAATGATCACAATGAAAGTGGAATGTTTAGAGCACCAGAACACATCTATTTTGCAAGAGGAAAGTAATGGCATTCATGAACAAACCTACCACAAAACAGATGACATATTCGTACAACCATACATGATGGAGCAATCTCTTGATATACTATATGAACATAACATCTTCTCTTCTTTCAACTGCTTGCCAAAGTACAATGAGTATGATGATGATGATGAGATTAATGACCAAATCAGCCTTGCAGAGGAGTCAGAGCCTATTTTGGCAGAAAGCACAGTTCAGGATCAGCAGTCTAAAATGAATAATCAACTTGCATATCTCAGCTATGAAGTAAAAGAGGAAAGCGCAGAAAATTTTGATTTCAGCGGAGGAACTTTACCTTTTTGTGTTGATTCTTTTCAATTTGTCAAGGAGAACTATCATGCAATTAAAAAACCAGTATCATCAACTGTTGATATTGAGCACCTGGAGGAAGCCCAAATCATTGTTCAAAATACATTGCCTCTAGTTTTACAGCCCCAAAGAGCCATTAAATATCAGATTGATGAAGATTCAAAAGCAGCTGTTCATGACCAAGTGATCCAAGTGGATCCCCTGCCTCTTTGTGTTTAGCCATCCGAGGTTTTTGAAGAAGAAAAGGGGTAGCCTGCGCAGATCAGCCAAGGGCCATATGAGCCTGCTTGTAATAAATTGCAAATAGTAGTTCATGTCATATATGATTCACGTGCCAACAGGGGGTATGATGAAGTAAAGAGGTGCTTTTCTCCACTAGCAGGTTGTGTGCCCCAATATCAAAATGTTGATGATATCTCTATTCGAAGGCATGATAGTGATCACAAACTTTTGTATAGTTCTTTAATTTAATCCGGCAATAATGTATATATGCTGCAGGACCCTTTTGTACAGTTTCTTGTTTCAGTAAAGAAGGTCGGCAGTTTTCTAATCTTCTCAAAGATTAACAAATCCATATCAAATTGCAAGATCTCAGTTTTTCTCGCCAGTAAGCACAAGCAGCAAAGCTCGTTCATGCTTATAATACTTAAGTGGTTGCACTGGTTATTTCATTTCACTTAACAGCAAAGTAAGTGCTGGTTAGAGTAGGTAGGTATGATTTCAGTTATCTGTTTAGACAACAAGCTTGCTGCAGTTGAAGCTTGGAGTGAAGGCCATAAGCTCTTCAAAGTCTGTTGTCATGTTCATTAATAAAGCAGCCAGCAAAGGAAAGATTTCAGAGTACAGCAACAAGTGAAGATCAAGGCATTCTGACCTGTTGTTCTTGGCCTTTCACAAGGAAAGGCCATCCCCAAGTGGAGCCACTGTTGGCCTCCTGTTCATAGCAGGTATTCATCTTTCATGATTGAAATTTTTACATGCCAAATATGTCATGCTCTGCAGGCTGCAATGTTCCATATTTGATACTCAGGCCAAAGAAGTGTCCATGAGAGTCTGCCAGCCTAAGTGCCTTTGTTGTATTCCAATTTTTAGGAGTTATTCCATTTTTGAAGAATTTACAGTTAAAGGGAGGTCCAAACAGCTTAATCTGGGCAGATTCTTAGATAGGTAGAGAAGCAAGGGTGCTCAATAGTCTAATCTGAGCCCCTGGATGAAATAAGTATAGATGTAGATAGGAGGACAGTAGAAAAGAAAAGTTGTGAAGTTGGGCTTGCAAGTTCAAGTGCACCCAAACCAAAAGAAGAAAAAATGTTAGGTGTATTAGGCTGGGTAGGTAGTTTTGAGGTTGCAGGAGCAGATTGGTAATCACTTCTGGTCTTGTCAAGAAGGACTCATATCATTTATGGCATTAGCACCAAGCAGTGACTTGATGGTACAACAGTGGAATCATGACAAACTTCCCCTTCATTCCCCCATAAATCATTTACTAACATCCCCTCAAGGACCTTAGGATATGCCCAACAAGTCCTGCTTTCAGTTCATTTGTGAGAAATATCAAGTCAAGTTTTGACTTTCCTCAATGAAAATAAGCCACATTTCTTGTGTAAAATCATTTCTCTGTATCTCATTCAAATCACATGTCTAAGTTCTAGATCTTGAACTTAGCATCATTTCCCTTACATTTCCATTTCACCAAGTCATATTAATTGCTAACATTATTATGTAACTCCCTATCTATCTCCCCTTCCCCTACTAAAACTATGTTAAAAAACTCCCCTATATACTTATCCCCCCCCCCCATGGTTGAAAAATAACCATAAAGTATCCCTTAGGAATTACTAAGTTTGCCTGAAACTTAGTAAGAACCCTCCTTTTGTCTCAAAAAACCATCTTTCAATGCCTTTGGACCCCTTCCATGGCATAAAACCTCCCTTTGATCTCATATTTTCCCCTTTTCCCTTCATAAAAACCCACATTTCTAATGTTTACCCCTGTTGTATGAATAAACAAATGTTAGAACAGCGCGCAGGCCCCGTCCTTAACCTTCCGCCATCTTACCTGTCCCATCGGCCGTTAGATCTGGCGCACCCTAAGATCTACGGTGGGTGGGTCTTTTCCTGCCCCGATTTTCTGGGGGTTAGCGTCCAGGAGATGGGCGGTTTTCTTGTCGTACTCCCGCCACGCGTCGCCCTCCTGGCTATGGTGGAGCCCCCTCCTCCGAAGCCACCCATGCCCAAAGGCGATGCACCTAAAACCGCATACCGCTTCCCCCCCTGCGTGATATAAGCACCACGTCACCCTGCCACGTCAACCTACTGCTTCCCCCTGCGTGACGTAAGCACCACGTCACCCTGCCACGTCACCCTATTGACGTCATCTTCCGTACTGGGTCCCACTGCTGACGTCACCTGCCGTACCACTGATGTCACCCACCGTACCATTGACATCATCCACCGAAAGGAAAGCGAGCAAGTGTGAAATCGATGCTTCGGAGGCCCGGAATCAAATTCTGACGCAGTTTTCTAAGCGCGATTAGCGCTAATCGCGCATCGCTATGGGAAATAGGCCAAAATGGGGAATCTTTATTTTCAACAGTTGTTTTTGCCTCAAAAGGGCAAAAAAAGGGTGATTTAACAGTTTTTAGCATATCAGAGAAAAGAAGAAGCCCAGATTCAATTAAAGAGTATCAGTGAGGTGGCAAAGAGTATCAGATCAACCATAAGAGAGCGGTGAAGCCACTTAAGGCTCTCAGACCACAGTTAATGCACAGTAAAGCCACTCAAGAGCAGTGGAACAGAGACCAATGCGCAGTTATGATGAATGGCCATCGCATAACAGTAAAGACAGATAGCTTCATTTTTGAAACAGCTTCCCCCAGTGCAGCATTAGATAGATATTTTTCATTACTTATAAGACAAGTTAGGTTAATTGCATTTATTTCCTAAAGATCTTCTAGCAGATCTTTTTTGTAGATATTTTGCCTATAAACACAGCCCTGAACAATGTAATAAGGGTTGGTGGGTTGTTTGGTTGATCTCTCATTTTGAGAGCTGCACTATAAATATTAAGAACTTCTTTAATCAAAGATTGTTGGAATGCTTGCCTCTTAACTGTTTGGTTGTGCTTTTAATGGCTGAAGAAATTGGTATGGAATTCTCGTGCTTGCTCACAGTTCAATAATTTTTTCCTTCCTTTTTTTATCAGTTTATACATCGTTGTACCAAAAATATATCATAATCTAAGTTGCAGGAAAAAAGAATAGACCAGAATTGGTTTTCATGCCCTCTGTGCTCAATTCGGTGTAACTTTTCCATGTTTTTCCTCTAAAATTAGTGATGAATATGCATTGTTAATTGCGCATGTTTAAGCTATTCTCTTCATTATATGAATGCTGTTTGGGAACTCTTCATTGCCCCATACAGTTTTCATCCACTTTCCCTCTTTGGCTGGATGAGAGATCCTTAATTGCCTCTCATTCCCTAACCTCCATCTCATCCTTGTTCCAGCATAAATCATTGTGCCATGTGTAGCTATCCTGCTCCATATTCCCTTCTCCTACCAAAGAAAACACACCCTTCTGTTCACAGTCATGACTCCATGCCCAATGGTTTGAACTTCTTACACTTTGCATGTCAACTCTCCTTGAATAGATCAACCCTCCCATCAATTAAAAATCAAAACCCATGTGCATCATATCTAGCCTAAAATCATCCCTCAAACAAAGTTAAATCCTAAAGAGAGAGCCCTCTCTGACTGCTGGTAGGCTAGGACCTGCAGTCCAAATATTGGTTTGTGGTTACCTCGGCCGTATTCTGTTAGGAGTCAAAGGGAACAACCTGAGTGATAACATGACCCACTTTTGTTTCTCTTCAGAGGATAATCTTTGTTCTAAAAAGTATTTAAGGCTATCATGATCCGTTTTCACCTTGAAGTGTCTTCCCATTAGGTAGGGTCACCATTTCTTAAGTGCATGGAGTATTGCCAACATTTCCTTCTCATAAATAGCTTTGTGTAAAAACTTTCCTTTGAT
>APFE030809718.1:17771-29899 GCA_000404065.3 Pinus taeda
ATGAGATGGAGAGACAAACAAGGAGAGACAACGAGAGATAGAAATATATATGGAGGGGGGATATAGGCAAGAAGAGAGAGACAAAGAGATCAAGAGAGGAAGAGAGATAGATATGGATAGAGAAGAGGAAGAGAGAGAGAGAGAAGGGGAAGAGAGAGAGGGAGAGGGAGATATAGATACATACATACATATAGAGAGAGAGTATGTATGTTTGCGAGATGATACAAAGAGATAAATAAGGAGAGACAAATGGAGATATAGATACAAATAGAGGGGGTGAGAAGGAAGAAGAGAGAGATAGAGGGAGGAAGAGAGATATATATGGAAAGATAGAGAAAGTGTGATATGTATTGTGGGGAATGAGATAGAGAGACAAATAAGGAGAGATCGAGAGATGTATAGATATAGATGGAAGGGGGAGAGAGGGAAGAAGAGAGAGATAGAAATAAGGAGGGAAAGTGGGAGAGAGATATGGGAGAGAGGGAGGGAGATGGACACATAGATGGAAGGTAAAGAGAGAGGGAAGAAGAAAGAGATACATAGAGAAAAATACATACACATAAGTTAGATCTAGAAATTCATGAATAATTTGTTTTTTTCACTAAAACAGATCAAAAGGGAGAGACAAAGAGAGGGATGGAGGAAGAGAGATAGATATGGAGAGAGAGAGAGTGTGTGCGTGTGTATGTTTGTAGACTGATATAGAGAGATAAAGAAGGAGAGACATAGGGAGATAGAGATATAGATCAAGGTGGAGAGAGAGAGAGAGAGAGAGAGAGAGAGAGAGAGAGAGATAAGAAGAGAGAGAAAGTGTGTGACATGTGTCTAGGGGGGTGAGATGGAGAGACAAATAAGGAGAGATAGAGGGAGGTATAGATATAGATGGAAGGGGGAGAGAGGGAAGAAGAGAGAGATAGAGAAAGGGAGGGAGAGGGAGAGAGAGAGATTGGGGAGATAGGGAGGGGGGGCATAGATAAAGAGAGGGGGAGAAAGATATGCATGGATATGGAAGTTGGAGGGTGAGGGAAGAAGAAATAGATAAACCTAGACAAATACATACATAGATTTTAGATCTAGAAATTCATGAATATTTTGGTTTTCCATTAAAAATATGTATTGATTAATGTAGTTGTTGATTCCTAATCCTATTTGATTTCTTGCACTAGATAAGTTGATTTCAGCGTAACTATTGATTTCTAATCCTATTTTATAACATGCATTAGATGCATTGATTTTGTGTAGAGGTTGACTTCTACTCCTATTTGGTTGTTGACACAGATGCATTGGTTTTAGTGTATATATTGATTTCTAATTGTTGGGTGCAGTATTTAAGGATATTTCATGCACTTTTTTCCCTATTTTTGTCCATTTCCCTTCACCGAATCCATCAATCCCTGGATAAGATGTCACTCTCCCTAGTCAAGAAGCAATTTTTTTCTCTGACATATTATTATGCCATTTTTTGTTAATTATCAAAAGAAACAATGTCTTTTTGGAATCACTAACTAGGGCAATTATGGAAGAGGTCTTTTGGGTGTTTTTCTCTCAGGTGTTGTTGTAACTACCAAAGACTATGGGCAAGAAGTTTCTATTGTTACATGTTGTTACACCACGAAGATTGTTGTTACACCACGAGTGTTGTTACACCACGAGTTTTTTTTAACACTGTGATGTTGCTGCTACACTACAAAGTGTTAAAGATGTGGCCACTATTTTAGAGATAATTGTTGAAGACCATGAGATGTAACTCTATGTGGAAGGTTGAAAAAACCTGAGCATTATAGCTATAAAAAGTAGTGTAGCCACAATAGTTCTCTAATTGAATAATGGTTGTAACAACTTCTATTTTATTTCATTTCTGTTAAATTGATTAGCATGAGAATCGTGAGATTCTCATGACTGATTCATTCCCTAATTTTGGGGCTCTGTAAGACTTTGTAAAAGGACCCAGTATTATGAGAAGGGGATGAAAACATCTAGAACAATAAAAATATTTTGATCTTGTATATTTTAGCTATTTTAATACAACAAGTACTTGGTGATGATTTTGCTATTCATGTGTTGAATCTTTAAGTAGTTTCATTCCATTCCTACACCCTAATAGGGAGGAAGGGCCCTCCTCTTTAGTAGGGATCACAATATTAGTAGTATATTTATTTTCTTAGATGTTGATGTGAATTTCTTATTTTTGTTGCATATATTTTTGAATAGACACACTTTTGTTTTCAGATTTATGGTATGTTGCTTTATATTATTGTTTCACTCTAGTTAATAACACATGGCACACCTATTTATTTTCTGAAGCTTATGAAGTGTGAATTTATTCTTTGTTGAATGAGTTTCATATTTGTAGTGTGTTCTTTAATTTCTGCAAGTGTGAGTTTCATTTCTACAAGAAAGTTTTAAATTCTGCAAGTGTGTTCAACAACATTTTTGTGTTACCCATTTGTTCATGTATCGACACAAATAGTGCCAACTCCTTTGAAATAAAAGACCTACCGTAGTTGATAATTAATGGTTGTGATTCATCTGTTTTAAGAGTGATAAAATAGCACAAACATCTTAGCCTCATTGTTGGGGAAGGCAATTGATGGTACAATCAAAGAGTGTTTTTTCTTGAATTTTCTTTAGATACATATTTTTAATTGCATAGGTGTTGGGTTGTAAGATGAGAGGTAAGATCCTATGCATCGCTCTAACATACCTGAGTGGGCTCACCACTGTAGTAATTGAGACACTTAGGGTGTGAAATAATTACACATAGGGTCCATGTATAGAATGTATGAATAAAGAAGAAACGAAACATAGGAACTCTAATAAATCTACATGAAAAAAAGGTCATAAAAGGAACAAGAAAAATACAGATCTATGGAGAAAAACATTTATTGAAGAATTGATATCAAAAGTAGAGAGAGTAGTCAAATTTTCATAGGGACGTAAGAAAAATAGGTTCATAGAAATTTGCTACTCCTACATCAAAACCAGGAGTATATGGTTCCTTTGTTTTAGGACCCCACCTTCCTCAAACTAGCATACAAACTCCAAAATATGTAGATTCAACTCAGGAATAGCAAGGAGAGACTAGTGGCCATAATTTTGGATTAGAAGGGTAGGGGAAAACTAGTAGGAGGTGCCAATAACTAGAATAAGAAGAACATTATTTTATTATATATACCCATATTCAAGCAATGTAGTAAAACAACCAGCTCTAGAAGAACCTGAAAAATCATCACAAGAACCTTTATCCACATAACATTCACTCGAACAATCTTTGGGAGGGTACTCATTAGAACAAGAATCAAGAGAATCCACAATGGGAGACAATAAGAATAATAACGATTATAGAACAAATGCCACTATTACCAATTTTGAATTTCCAATAACTGATATAAGGGGAGAAGCTCCCATGAAAAATATTCCTATATCATCCCTTTCATCGTTTCAAGGATTGACTATAGAAGATCCTGATACTTTTTTGTTTGAATTTGATGTTCTATGAAGGAGATATGACTACACTTCGGATGCTCAAAAGATAAAAATATTCCCAACCACTCTGAAAGGAGTGGCACTAAGATGGTTTATGGGACTAGGTTCTGCTACTATCTGGACATGGGGAGACATGAACACTATGTTTCTACTGAAATACTAGGAATATTTCCAGACTAGAGATTTTAGAGAGGATATATTTAGAATGACACAGAAGGAAGAAAAAAACTTGGAGGATTATATGGAATGATTCCATTATAATCTATAGATCCAAATATAGCGATTTTGATTCAGAAATTTTGAAAATGAAATTTATATGAGGAATGAGATATGATTGTCTCGACATGTTGAACCTATTGAGACAATGATATATATCTCAGGATCCATTTCATGAGATAATAAAACTTTTCTTATGGTGTTCAAGACAATCATCACGGGGGAGAAATATGGCACGAGATGCCTTTGTTAGAATACAAAAATCTACAAATGGAGATATGGTCAAAGTCAAAATCGGAAATCTTAAGACTGGTCTTCTTAGTAACTTATCTACCCAACTAAAAACAAGACAAGTGAAAAAAGAATAGGATGAAGATGATAAACTATTGGTTATGTTCTTCCAAAAATGTAAAGAGAAAAATTTGTTGAAGGAATGTAGAGTTAACAACATCAGCTTGTGCAATATGTGTGATCTAGAGCATTCTACTTGTTACTGTCTAGAGCTTCCCAAACTAAAAGCAATACTCAAGGAATCAAGTGAAGAAGTATAGTCTTCCTACTTTATCGGGTCTAGGAAGCCTTGGCAACCATGACCACTAGGTATGTCTCAATATTTTTCTTTTAATCCATGGAATAATGTATATAATGCTCATCAATCTCCATGATAATATTCCATCCTTCCTCCAACTCAATTTCCTTCACCGTGGAACCAATGGTCTCCTTCTCCACCTTTTCAATATCCTCCATCTTAGCCGTATTCATAGCCTCATAATTGGAGGGGAAAATTTTTAGGTCCATCCCCTCCTACACTACTAGTACAACAACAATTGCAATTGCCACCTCCTTCGTCATTTGCTACTACTCCTCCCATATGACCCAAATTATCTATAGTAACCCAAATAATAAGGTAGCCTAGAATATAGAAGCCCCCACTTCTTTCTAGACTTACTAGATTACTCCTTTTAGATGTAATGAAATCCACCTTCAATCACGAAAAGTAGTAAATAAAAAAACCTCCCCTATTATTACTGAAGAGGAATGTGAATCATCTAGGGATGATATTGAGGACCTTGATGAGGCTGTTACACCTG
The DNA here is from genome assembly GCA_000404065.3 of Pinus taeda. Taxonomy (NCBI): domain Eukaryota; kingdom Viridiplantae; phylum Streptophyta; class Pinopsida; order Pinales; family Pinaceae; genus Pinus; species Pinus taeda. The sequence continues at coordinate 22,565 of APFE030809718.1, forward strand.
TAACAACTGATTTGAATAAAAATGATACAGCTATCATAGTCAATCTAGTTGTTATGGTAACTAAGGATCCCCCATATCCATAAAGACTAGTTGAAACTGGGATGATTCCACAACCCGAATATGATTTTCCCGAGGAGCTAAAAAAATTTCACATAAGTATTCCCTTACTACAAGCTATTAAGGATGTCCCCATTTATATGAAAATAATAATAGATCTATGTGTCAATAAACTTGGAAGGAAGCCCAAAGACCCTTTTACCATCCATGTGATGGGAAAAATGTCAGAATTGATGATCGGTTGGCCTCTTTTAACTAAATATAATGATCGAGGGAATCCTACAGTCACTATTTATATTGATGAGAAGCCCATTTCTAATACATTAATTGATTTAGGGGCATCAATCAATGTATTTACCACAGACATCTTCACCACTTTATGATTACACGGGCTAAGACAAACACCTACAGTGCTATCACTGGCAAATAGGTCACACATTAAACCTGAAGGAATGGTGGAAGACATAGTGATCACAGTGGATTCCTGGAAGTATCCAGTAGAATTTATTATTTTACAAACGAAATCAAACTTGGGGGGGACATCCCTTGATATTATGAAGCCCTTGGTTGGCCATTACATATGCATTCATAGGTTGTAGATCTGGCTATATGACAATGTCATATGAACAAGCCACAAAGAACCTCATCATTTACCCCCCTGCAAAACCAAGTAAGGGTTTGGAAAATCACTTATGGGATGAATTTGAACCTGAATTAGATTATTCAAAAACACTCCTCACTCTTAGTAAAGCCTAATATCTTAAGAATGAAATAGAGGATGATATTATCAATGGATTTATCAGTGATTCCCTTGTTTGTATTTCTATCAATGATTTAGGGGTGGAAGATACCATAGAAGATCTAAGTCTACAACATATGAAAACCACCCTTAATCTTAAAAGCATCACAGTGGAAATAGAGCAAGGAAAATGTTTAAATATTAACCCTAACCTAATTCTCGAGCAAAACAAGGTGTTGTTACGGCTATTACAAAAACATAAAAGGGCATTTGCATGGGATTACACAGACATGAAATGCATTCACCCTAACCTATTCACTCACCACATCTACGTGAAGAGATATTGCACTCTAGTCAAGCAACCACAACAGTGTATGAACCCATCACTTAAGGAAGTAGTGAAAGAATAATTGCAAAAAATTCTAAATGCCAACTTCATTTATCCCATCTCTGATAGCCAATGGGTATCTCCACCTTTTATTGTTCCTAAAAACAATGGCAAGTGGAGGATACGTGTGGATTACAGGGAGCTTAACAAAGCCACTCAAAAGGACCATTTCCCTTTACCATTCATAGATCATGTCCTTGACACCTTATCTGGAAAGAAATTATTTTCATTCTTGGAAAGGTTTAGTGGCTATAATCAGATATAGATTGCTCTAGAGGATTAGGATAAAACCACCATTACTTGCCCTTGTGGGACTTTTGCATACAATTTTCTCCCTTTTGGAATCTATAATGCATGAGCAACCTTCCAGAGGGCAGTATTGGGGATATTTGCAAATTTGTTAAATGACTATTTGTAAGTATTCATGGATGAGTTTACACCTTATGGTGATGATTTTGAACCAGCATTAGCAAATCTCGAAAATGTATTAGAACAATGTGAGCAAACTAATATTTCTTTAAGAATTGAAAAATGTCACATGATGATGAATGAAGGAATTTTTCTTGGGCATTATATCTCTATTGAGGGAATAAAGGTAGACCCTGCTAAGATAGAAATAATTGTGAAAATTCCAGCTCCCAAAACACAAAAAGAGGTACATAGTTTTCTAGGACATGCAGGGTATTACAAAATATTTATAGTAAAAATTCAAAGATTCCATCCCCATTATTTTCTCTTCTTACTAAAGATGTGGAATTTGTCTAGACAAGGAAATGTGAACAAGCCATTGCAGAATTAAATCAATGTGCATCAACAATTCTTGTTTTGTGAGGACCAAATTGGGATCTTCCATTCCATATAGCAACTGATGCATCTGATGCTGCTACAGGAGTTGTATTAGGTCAACTTGAAGATAAACAACCATATTCCTTACACTATATCAACAAGAACCTAACTTTGTAAGAATTAAATTAAACCATTACAGAAAAATAGTTTCTTGCAGTAGTACATGCTATTAATAAATTTAGGCACTACATCACATGTTATCAAATATTTGTGCACACTGACCACTCTTCCATTTACTTTTTAATGAATAAACATGTTACTAAGGGTAGGGTTACATATTGGTTGTTGTTACAAGAGTTTGATATAAAAATGTTAGATAAACCTGGAAAAGATAATGCAGTAGGGGATTTTATTTCTAGGCTAACTATTAATGACAATTACATGCCCATTGAGGATTCTTTTCAGATGAATAGTTTTTTTCTATTTCAACATACTCACCATGGTATGGAGACATAGCTAATTATCTTTCTTCAGTGATATTTCCACAACATCTGTCCTCAAGAGAAAGGAAGAGGATTGTTTAGCAATGTGCAAGATATTCTTGGGTAGAGGAATAGCTTTATTACACAAGGCCAGATCAACAGATCAGATGTTGTGTGAGATAAGATGATATTTTTTATATCGTCAAAGCCCACCCTGAGGAACCTTGTGGAGGACACTTTTCTGACAAAAGAATAGAACTTTGTAAAGGGATGTGATAGCCTTCAGAGAATGGGTCAACCACTTCTGTCAGATGAAATGTTGTTACAGCCTCAAGTAGTTTTGGAACCATTTTAGAAGTGGGATCTAGACTTTGTAGGACCAATTAATCCTTCATCTCAGTAGAAGTCCTACATTCTAGTCTATATAGACTATGTCACAAAACGGGTTGAAGCAAAGGCATTAACCAGGAAAACTAACCATGTTGTTTCAGACTCTTTGTTTGAAGACATTTTTGTTCGCTTTAGAGTAACTCAGGTAATTATGACAGACAGAGGAGCGAAGTTTACATCTCATTTGATCCATATGTTAGTTGAGAAATATAATATATGTCACATGATTAATTCAGCATATCATCCACAGGAAAATGGTTAAGTAGAAATAACCAATAAAGTTATTGAAGGAATTCTCACCTAGATTGTAGCCAGCCACCAGAGGAACTGGGCTGAAAAACTTCCAGAAACACTATGGGAATATAGAACTAAATGGAGAAGTACTACTGGATTTTCACCATATGAATTGGTATATTGTAAAAACCCATTATCTTTTATCGAGTTTTAAGTAAAAACATTCAAACCAACATTGCAAGTGAACTTGGATTTTACTATAGCGCAGAAACATCAGTGAAATCAATTACGTGAACTTGTTGAGAAGATATTAGATTCCATTCAACAAACAAATATCATCTAGCAATAGAGGGCTAAGTGGCATGACAAGTTTATAAAAAATAAGGTGTTTCAAAAAGGCAATTGTTGACACAAATTATACACTTATAATTTGACAAACATAAATTATCAACCATGGGTAATCGTAACCTTGTGAGGTGTAATGAAACATATATGCAGGTTGACACTTTTAGTGTATGGAAGCCACACACAATCCTAAATCCTTCTTCTCTCCCTCAACACTTAGCAGTAAAGGCTATGTAGTAGATAATTCATCTCTCTACAACACTTAAGATTATTGATGCAGATCAAGAAAAGATCGAAGATAAACAACATCAATTAAATCACACACATTCCCAACCTTTCAATCTTAATTTCATAATGTAAATCTGAGAACAAGATGCATACCTAGGCCTATCCTTTAATCAAATTTCAATCATTAATGCAATAAACTCAATCATTAACCATTATAGGCATGCATTGCTATAAAAACAAGGAATGGGAATGGAACTATGTACAGATCTATTTCTAATACAAAAAAACAAAGAAATTAACAAACAATAGCTACTAGGGTTGTGAGTAAAGGGGGCCCTTCTTCACTCACAACCCCTTGATTAATAAATAACTTTACAACAAGATCAACAGAACATTACTTGTATTAATCTCAAAATAAATATGATTACACAACAATACAAAAGTCTAATATATGTCTCTTTTCCCCCATATAAATTGAATACATTACTTTTATACAAGTTGCAGGCCAATGCCTTTGCCCAATTAAGTAAACATTACAACTGTTGCTAAAAATAAGGAAATATAGCGTATGGAGATAGTTGGTTTGATCCATGACTGGAAGCATGGATATAAAACAACCCTACTGATCATGAACCACTTTCCCCAATTCGGCTGAAATGATTCAAACAAAACTTGGGTAGTTAGGAAAACCAAACATGGAACAACTGGTAGGATAGAGTCCATGTGGATGGGTTTTCAAACAAAACCCAAGTTCCCATTTCTCTTGAGGATGATCGAAACATCTCTAACCTTCATGGCTCCTACAGGAAAATGCCTGCTATAAGGAAGTTGCTAAAGGAAATCGGTGTTCTATAGGAAATCAATGTTGCTACAAGAAATCGTTGTTGTTGCAGGAAATTGATGTTGTTGCAAGAAATCCTTGGTCTTCTCCAAGAAATCGTAAATTTGCCCAAAGATAGCTGATCTGTAGGAAATTTGTTTACTACCTTTCAAAATCATAGATTAGTTAATTAGGTAGCATTTAACATAAAATTTCTTAAGAATAAAGAGAAATGACACGTTTGAGTTATTTGCATACCTTAGAGTCAAAATCACCCTTTTTGGTCAAAATGAGGCACTGGATAAAAAAAGAATGGTGACTAGAAAGGAAAAAGAGCCTTAAAGGGGGACGAAACCTTAGAAACACTATCAAAAAGTAGTCAAAATATAGGCCCAACATGTCCCCTACACTTAGCATCTTGAATGTCCCTATGTAAGCAAAATTGATATCTATATATATATATATAAGAAAATTCAATTTTCCCTTTGTGTTGTAGCCACGACAGCCAACGGGTCCAACTGTGCTTTGTTGGATTCAACCTCCTTGACTCTGTCTTTGTACTCCTCATTGCACTTCTACAGATGTTCTATTTGGACTTGGTTCTTTTTCAGTAACCTGTCTACCTTCTGATACTTGTTTTTCCACTCATCCAACTCTTTTTTAAGTTGCAGACTATTTTCTTTAAGAGTCGCATTTTCCTTCCACATGACCCTTTCGAACACTGTAAGCTCAACTATAGATTCATCCAGCTCCTTGCACGATCATTTTCTCTTGGAGGTTGCCTCACCTTCTTGAGGAGAATAAGGAGAGCTATGTCCCTCCAGTTCTTGATGGTCTTAAATGGTTTTCTCCACGGTTTCCTTCATCTGTTAGGTTTCCTGAGATGTTTCTTCCTAGCCCTCCTGAGTAACAATTTCACCCATCTCGATCTATATTTGGTTCCCTTTGCACTCCTTAGTGTTCTTGCATCGTTGTCTATGGTGTGCCCTCTTTTTCGCTTTCTTGTGCAGCCAGCTTAGTATCTTGTCTCCTAGTAAAGCACCTTGACTACCATAACATTCTCTTCTTTCTCTAGTTGGATATGGGTTCAAGGCTTCTTTACTGGCTTCGGGCTTGGCTCGGCCATATCGATCTTCGACACTTCCACGTGGCTATGGGTTCATGACGTTTTCTTTGATTTCCGACTCGGTGTTGCCTCCTCACTCTTTGGCAATATAGGAACTTTCTCTAGTTTTGTAGGAGTTCGAGGCTCTTTCTTTAGTGACTTGACTCTACATCTCCAGTTTCTGATTTAGGCACCTCTTCCTCATCTACGAAATAGTTTTCCACCAGGAATTCCCCCGAAGTTTTCTTTTGTTTCCTTAACACTTTCAATGTGATAATCTTAACTAAACTGTGGTGGTAGAGGATCTTCTTTATGCTAGCCGCCCTCTTCGGAGTGTAAGTAGCCATTTTGAATAGAAACAATGAGGTAAATTCAAAGGATTGTCTCGAAAGCAACTAACAAGCCAAATTTGGAACAGAAAAGCCAACCCGAACCGACCCTCAGATGTAATATATTTTTGAAGTAGAAATAGAATGTGCTAATACTTACTTCGGATATAGTTTTACAAAATTCCTTTTCCCCAATCCAGATTTGCATGCTCCTTCTTCAGGAAAGGTGCACAGATCTCCTTATAAATTCATTGATTTTTAAACAAATGTTCTCCTTCTCATGGGACACCATAGGCTTGAGCTACCAATTCTTCGATTAATCTAAACTTCACATTGCCAACCTGAACCCATTCTCCATTCATGTTCAAAGAAAATGACCAGGTCACTTCAGAATTGTGCCCATTGAACTTCACAGAAAATGGTAACCACCCTACCTTCTCCAATTGTTTTTTGCTCTCAGGGTATGCGTCCAATAGATCCAGACCCAATGGTTCAAATCGGAGAGTTGACCTCATTTTTTCCATATGCTATGAGTAGGGGAGTGCAAGGTTTCAATTTGTCCCGTTCAACATTTTCCACAAGCTCCACGAAGTGTTTTGGGATCAAATGGAATGAGGAGGGCTTGATTAAGCAAGTGACAGTGAAATAAAGGAATGTCTGTGTAGCGCAAAACATGATCATGATTAAAATCATGATCCATTATGCAATATTTCATTGGAGAGATGAATGTTTCACATTTTAAGGTGTATTAGGAGTGGAACTATGCATGGGACAGTCTCCATTTTGAACAATGATGATCGTGACTCATAATGATGCAAAAAATTTAAAAAGATTGTATCATTACCTTAATCCTCCAGCAATTGACATTGAAATTTACCTTTTTAACTTATCATCTGACTGTCAGGTACCTCAAGATGATGCATGCCCTTCCTTTGTAATGATGAGCCATTTTAAAAACCATATCGTGTACAGGATCATGAAATCTCATGGTTTTGAATAGCTTTGAATACTTAGATTAATCAAATTAATGATTGACAGATCCTTGAAAAGATGTTCTGTTGGAATAATTTAAATAATATCGGAGTGTAGCAACAATATTCTGCTACATGAAAATTCTTCTGCAGGAAATCCTTCTGCATGAATTCATAACTTCTACAGGAAATAAAAATACCAATGGAGGAATCCCACTATATTCTTAACAAAATGATAATGAAAATTTGTTGTTATAAGTTGTTGCCTCATTTATTGCTAACTAGTTTTTGATCTATTAAGCAAAGTCTTTCAGTAGAAATCACATAAGAGAAAATTTTGGCCGACACATTTCAAACCAACAAGTGTGGTTCATCATCACGACTAGATGAAGAGACAGACCATGGCAAAGGCTTAAATAAAGAGCAATGTAGAGATATAATTTCAAGTAACAACTATATTT
>APFE030809718.1:43483-57111 GCA_000404065.3 Pinus taeda
TAATAATAAATCTTCCTATGAAAACCTTTTATGGGGTGAAGGTACATAATTGTATTAGCTAAAAACTACTTTGTGGCAATTGGTACATATTTCTCTTTTTAATAAGTTTTGTAACGACATGTTGTTACACATATATATATTATGTTGTTACAAGTCTAGTTTTGTTCATTTTATTGTATCATTTTTAGCAATCCCCTCGAGAGCATAATACTCTCTAGTGCATATTGTAATAAAAGTTTTGCTATAAATATTTAGCTATCACAAGGAAATACTTTTTTTGTTACATCTGTAACGACCTATATAGTGGGAGATAATCACAATAGGGAACCAGTTACAGCTTTCTGCCTCAATAATCCTTGTCACCAGTGGTCAACGTCAGTATCAATTACATCACCCATTGGTAAGCCGTTCAAAAGGGTATATATTTTTTACTTTATTTGTTATGAAAATTAATATGTAATTATATTTTGACGTTTGAGGATGGCCTTTACATTTAAGTCCTGGGGGGGTGAATCATTTTGTGATTCATAATATAATTTGTTTTGGAGTGGAAAATCCTGTAATCATTATCACCTTTTTATGAGCAATCATTTCATCAAGTGTGAACCTTACCTGAGCCAGAATTCCATACTTTTGGATTAATAATGAAATGAAAACCCACATTGCATGATTTCATTATTTGAAATCCTTTCCTACTGCCTTGATGTCCAACGCAACGAGGCTCCACATTTTGATTTCATAGATTTATCAAGAATTGTGTAGTGAGCAGACAGAAGTGTAGTAAGGATCAATTGTAACAGTCAAGTATGGGTGGAGCAGTGGTAAGACATGAGCCAAATTCCGTAAAGGATTTAGAGAATTTCCCACAAGCTTGTCAAATCATTGAAGAAGTAGGGTGGCTCAAATTTTTTGAGTGACTAAGAGGGTCAGATGAAAGAGTTTCTCTGGAATTTTCCCTAAATTTGGACAGAAACCAAACATAGGTTAGAGGTTTAAAGTTGGAGGTTACAGAGGAAGAAGTCCCTCGAGTAACAACACTTCAAACTGAAGGAAAACGATGGTTCAAATGGAAAATCAATGACCCATCCCTAAAGACTAGATTCCTATAGGGAGAGGAGAAATTGGTTAAGAAGGGAAGTAGAATTTACTGCCTTTCCCTTCCACAACCATGGAATGGTGTTGCTTTGTTTATCATCAAATATATTACATGTGAGGGGAGTGAAATGATAGTTTTTAATTATCATTTTCCACTGTTGAACCATATTCATCATAGGTAATTGATCAATCTTCCTTGTTTCCTGTTGGAGAACTTGAAGCATATGGCAGTCAAGGCAAAGGTTTACTCACATCAGGAAAGTTGTATCACTAATCATGGACTTGTAAATTTGATCATATTGGAGGCCCTGGAGCAGCAAGGGTGAAGCTAGGAGGACTTCATTAGAAAAAAGAAAAGAAATTCATATAAGAAACAAGCTGAAACCTCCACAGATGCTTTAGGAAAAACTGATGTAGTTGAGAAGTGGGGGTAGTCCTCCAGAGTGAAAATTGGGAAAAGATTGCTGAAAATAGCTATCGATGGTAGAACACCAAAGAGAAGGGTCAAATTTGGCACTCGATCGGAACCCTTGCCACCATCTGAAAAGAGGTTCAACAAGCATGAAGGCATGAAGGAACAGAAGAAATAAGAACAGGCCAAGCAGCAAGATACTCCTTCACTAGGTAAGAATGAAACCCAAGCCCTGCTGCTCAAAATTAAAGAATTAGAAGTAGAAAACAAAGAATTAAAGTGGAAATTAGAAAATAGGGAAATGGAAACAAGGGTTGGGGGTCTTGACACATTGGCGGAGGCTGTCGATAATTTGGGAGCATAAATCACACAGGGGCCTGTATGTACAAAATGTTCTAAAGGGCTAGCAATAGTAGGGTATAAAATCTGTGATGCAAACACCATATCAAAGGAAACACAAACAAAACCATGGGGAGTTGTTGCATAAGAACCCATTGATGATGTTGTTGTTACATAAGAAACGGCAGCCAAAAAAGAGCACCCTATGGAACTTGACCTTGAAACTGAAACACAAGAACCTGTTGATGAAACTATTGTTACACAAGAACCAATAGTCGAGGCAGAAGTTTTTCAAGAAAAAAAAGTGAGATTTAATCCATAAGAACTTGTCAATGAAACTGTTATTACACAAGAATCGACAGTCAAGGCATAAAAAATCCAATCTCAAGATGTTGTTACACCTTCCATTACACAAGACCTTGAGGAAACTTGGCACTTAAAAAAAATTTTAACGATTTCTGAATTGCAGAATTGGAAACAGTTGGCACTCTCCCTAAAAATGGGAGTGGTTTCCTTAGAGGAGAATCAAAACATTATTCACACTCTTAAGGATCAACGGGATGAGTAGTTTCTGACAGAATAAATCATACAATAGGAGACAAAGGAAGAAGAGAAGAAAAAGGAAGAACAAAGTAAGAGGTTGCAACAAGAAATAAAGGAATTGACTGAAGATAAAAGAGAAATGTATGAGTTAGCTTGAACCTTTTGGGTTTGGGTTGCAGATTGTCATCCCCATCTTATTTGGTTTTTTGGTGGGAAAAGTTTTATCTTTTCCAATTGAAATATATCTATGAGAATAGACCCTATAAGGCTATTTCTACTAGAATTGTTTTAAATGTGTTCAAATCCTATGCTTTTGATGAACAAAGTTTGTTGTGTGAACTCTTTTTGCACAATATATTTGTTGAGCATGCCAGTCTACAAATGATTATAAACTGTTTTTTTTTTATGTTGGAGACTTACAACTACATGCCTTCATATCTTTTATGAGGAGCCAAGTTGATTGGATTCTTGCCAAGACATCATCTAATAGGAAAGAAGAGACATCAACGTTGAATAAGATCAGAGCCTGGTACGACTACTTTCTTGAGGCGAGAATTCAAAAGATTTCTTAGTACTTCTAACATGGTGGAAAAATCATCCTATTACATGAGAAAAGTCATTGGGTTTTTTCTTAATATTTTTGTGTAGCTAAAGAGAAGAGTATTGGTGGGAAGGTTGAAATGTTCAGAAGCCAATAGCGAAACTTTACAGATAAGGGATCCCTTTGGATTTCATAATTTTCTGATAGTTTTTACTCGAGTTCCCGAGTATGCACAAATTGTTTAACCAATGGGAGATTTTTGGATAGGACTTATGTTTAAATTCCCTTTGATTTGGCTTCTGATTGAGAGCTACTAGCCTCACTACCAGCTAAATAGGCATGATGAAAGATCTTGGACCACTCACCTTATGGTTACTCAAGGATACAAGAAAGAGGATGAAGATATTGCTAACATTTATGATCTCACAGAACTATATTAGGAACACACTAGTATTGTAATAAAGGATGTGCTTGAACATTCAGAGGAATCTGCATGAGGGCATGTAGTGGCTTCAGTTGGGGGAAATATGTTGGGTGTAGTATTTAAGGATATTTTAGGCACCCTTTTCCCTATTTTTGGCCATTTCCCTTCACTGAATCCATCAAGCCCTTGAAACAATGTCACTCTCCCTGGTTAAGAAGAAATATTTTTCTTTGACATATTATTATGCCATTTTCTGTTACGTACCAAAAGAAACAATGTCTTGTTGGAATGATAAATAGGGAAATTATGGAAGAGGTATTATGTGGAATTTTGCATCTACAGATAATTACAATTTCCCTAAACTATTCCTATGAGCACACTCAAACTTTAAACGTACAATGCAAGTTTTTCTTTTCAATTCCCTTAATGTTTGAAATTAATAAAAGGAAACTAATGCACATATAATCAATCAATATTTTTGCAAGAACAAATACTTTACGATAGTTCCTTTTCCAAAGAAATGAAGACTTTTACGACACTTTATTTTGAACAAAGATTAATTGAGTATAAACTAACTTTGACAATGAATTGATAGTGATAAAGAAATAATTTAAGAAACACTAAACATTAAAGGCCAAATTAGGGCTAGGAAAGGAAACACAAATTAATTTCAGAGACAGAACAATCACTGATCTTTCAACAAGCAAAAACAGGAGGAAATTTGGAAAGAATCAAGTCAAAGGTGGGATTTTTTACCTAAGGAGGATCAGTGTGGCCCTGAATGGGAGACAATGTGCTTCAAAGCATTGTCCTCAAGCCAAGGGTGCTATGTAGTGCTCTGTGTCCTGACCAAGCCTGTGCTGGTGCCAGAGAGGCCATTCTAGGGGCTTTCAAGCACAATTTTTACCAAGAAATACTTCAAAAACGTTGAAACAAGATCAATGGAAGAAAGTAAAGTCTACTAGGGTGTACTAGGATGAAGGTAAACTACCCAGGATGATAATCATTCCCTAGCAGAGTAACCAATTTGTTATGTGGAATTTTTCATCTATGGATAAAGACAATTTCCCTAGGTGTGTAGCTACACCTAGAACAATGGATTTAAAGAGTTTAACCTTTTTCTATATAAGATAAATAAGACAAGGGACCTGCATGTTATCTTTCACTTTCCCTTTGTATCCTTTGTATGGCTCTCGTCGCTCCTTCTCAAACTTAATCCGCTCAACAAGTACCTGCAATCATAAATAGAGGACAAAAACCAATCAAGGAAAGAGATCTATCTACTATAAGAAAATAGAATCGAAAGCATTTACACATATAATCATCATCCATAAAGTCAAGAATATGGGAAAAGTATAAACAACTTTATTAAGTAGAAGGAAGACTTACGACCAAGAATTCTGATCCCATGTCACTCATCCAACTTGAGTTCCATCCTTCATCACATCATAAGCACAACACTTTGGTAGCATAACAATACTTTCTTACAATCTCAAACCTCACACCAACATTATCTCCTTACAAATTCTCAAAGTCTAGCCCTTGATCACTTAGATGAGTGCTCAATTTTTAGGAAAATGGAGGTGTTTTGGTCATAAGTGAGGGTATTGGATGGCCTTCCAAACTTAGAGTTAGTTTCTATGAAGGAAGGGATGAGAGGATAGCAGGTTACTTAACTCATTCCAAATCCAATTTGAAGCTCATAGGAGATGATAATTGTGGGAATCTTCTAGAATGCTCTAAAAAAAGAATATTCCCAAAATCCTATGAAGAATTTGCTCAATCTCACCTAGCATAGGTTGAAGTGGGCCTAAGTGCACTGAAATGCACCCTTACAAGGGCCTACCTGCACTGAAGCACATTTGCCCCTGGCCAAGGCTGCGCTGGTCCCTCAATGAGGCATTTCTAGAGGGCTTTAGGCTAGAAAAATTTCAGGGAAGGAGGCATTCAAAGTGATGACTTGTCTAGGGCATGCAGCAATTGGATTAGGGTTTGATGAGCCCTAATATTACTAATTTGAATGTTGGGAGTGATGTTCCCAAATGGATCTGTAACAAGAGGTATATTGGATATTTTTCTTTTAGGTGTTGTTATAATTAATAAATACTATGGGACAATAATTGTTGTTGTTACACACAGTTAATCCATCAATATTGTTGTTACACCTCGAGTTGCTATTACATTGTGACATTGTTGCTACACTATAGATTGTTAAAGACCATGGTCGCTATTTTAGAGATAAGTGTTCAAGACCATGAAATGTAACTTTATGCGGAAGGTTGAAAAGATATAAGAAGGTATAGATATAAAAAGTGGAATAACCATAATAAGTCTTTAATTCAAAACTGGTTGTAACAACTTCTATTTTATTTCATTCCTATTAAATCGATTAGCATGAGAATCGTGAGATTCTCATGACTAATTCGTTCCCTAATTTTGGGGTTCTGTAAGACTTTAGAAAAAGGATTAGTTCTATGATAAGGGGATGACAACATCTAAAACAATACTAATATTTTCATCTTGTATCTTTCAGCTATTTTAATACAGCAAGTACTTGGTGATGATTTTGCAATTCATGTGTTGAATCTTTAAGTAGTTTCATTCCATTCCTACACCCTTCTAGGGAGGAAGGGCCCTCCTCTTTAGCAGGGATCACAATATTAGTAGTATATTTATTTTCTTAGATGTTGATGTGAATTTATTATTTTTGTTGCATATATTTTTGAATAGACACACTTCTGTTTTCAAATTTATGGTATGTTGTTTTATATTATTTCTGCACTCTATTTAATAACACATGGTAGACCTATTTCTTTTGTAAAGCTTATGAAGGCTAAATTTCTTCTTTGTTGAATGAGTTTCATTTTTGTAGTGTGTTCTTTAATTTCTACAAGTGTGAGTTTCATTTCTGCAAGAATGTTTTAAATTTTTCAAGTGTGTTCAACAACATTTTTGTGTTACTTGGTTGTTCATGTATCGGCACAGACAATGTAGACTACTTTGAACTAAAAGACCTACACTAGTTGATAATTAATGGTTGTGATTCAACTATTTTAAGAGTGATAAAATAGCACAAACACTAATCCTATTTGATTGCTTGCACTAGATGCATTAATTTCAGTATAAATGTTGATTTCTAATCCTATTTTATTGTTTTCACTAGATATAATGATTTCAGTGTATATTTTGATTTATGATTTGATGCAACTAGATGTACGATGTACATTGATTTCAAAGTAACTAGATTAATTGTGTGAATTGATTTAAATATAGGTACATACAAATTAATGTGATACTTGAATTTTCATCCTAAATAAAATGTTCACTTACCCGAAATGCTTGCTTCCTGAAACTGTAAACTATTTGTAATTGGATTCTTTCTTATTATTGCTATTTCCATCACTGAACATTGTTAATCACTTTGCATTAAAATGAGGTAATAGAAAATAACTACCATTGAAAACTATTTTGTGTTTAACACTCCATAAGTCACAATGATTGAATTTGGAGAAAGATAATATCAATTTCGCATCTCATATGATAGAAAAGTTAAAATACGACAAAACTAATAGGCATGAGAGTAAGAGCATGTTGATAGTGTTGGACCTGCCAACATGTCAAGAGATCTCCTCGATTAGAAGTCCCAACTAGACCTTAGACCATTTGGTGTAGGAGTCCAAGTAGTGGGTCGTATGGTATCACCTTGACTACAGTTGCGCATAGAGGTAAGTAAAATTTCCTTGTTGGTAGCAAGGGCATGACATGTACAACAAACAAAGGAAGGTGCATGAATGGTTCTAACGCATAGAAAGTGGAATGAGTGTGCTGCTTCGAAACTTGTGTAAACGCGCAGCTTGGAAGGGAGCACATGAGAAAAGATGCATCACAAACTGGAAGGAAGGTGAACCAATAATCCAAAGTGATGGTTAAACCAACAAAAAATCTCAGTAAGATTCATACATACATATACAGAAATAGTTTATACATACATGCGTAAGCAAACAGATACATATATCATTAGAGTAACCAAGCTAATTGAAATACAATAAAAATGTATTCATGAAACTGTTGGAAATAATACTGGGTGGGGGGGGGGGTGAATCAGTATTAATAACTCAATAACCTTTTCATTCTCATAATCAGATTCATATACGGTACTTCAGTTAAGGAAACCTGTGTGTATACGAAACTGTGTTTAATGCAACTAGCATATATCCAACAAACTTATGATTCAATTAATTCATCATATGTTGATCTTTAATGAGTGCATCAGAACATCATTAACCATATAAACAGTAAACAGGTGCAGTAAAATAGAATAGATCATAACACATAAGAAGCACACATGAACACCATGATATAAGGTGGAAACCTAATGTGGGACAAAAACCACTTGTTGTTGTTTTCTTTAAGATAGGAAAACTTGTTTACAATATTGTACTGGCACAAACTGATACCAGTACGCAGGCACCCATCTGTAGAAGGCTACAACCTTCTCTCGTTCTCCAGCCTCTACTAGAAGGGAGCTACAACCACCTAGACCTTGTACTAGCAAATATATATTTTCTAGTACATAGGCGTTGACCTAAAGAAGGCTATGACCTTCTCTTTTCTTCTAAGGACCACGTTTCATAAATTTTCAGACTGGATCCATCAATACAAAATAGTCACCATTATATCTGCATCATCACTCTCTAAATCACCCAATACTGAATCACTGAAACCCTGTCATCAAAATACAATCTCCAGAACAAAGAGCAGAAACCAGAACTCTAAAATAACCACTATAACCAACAAAAACCTCAAATATCAAATATCATAATGTCTATACTACTTGGCTATGTTGAATCAGCATATATACACCCTTTCACCAAAGGGAACCCGCATATAGATATGAAAATAATTACTTATACCTTCACTGCAATTTTCAACTTCAGATATACCTAGAACATAAGATTAGATATCACCCTTCATCAGATATTCATCACTTGCACACTTTCACACTAGGCCTAATGATCTTCTTCTCCTTATATAGGTTTAATCCTCTCTCAATACCATGGTCCAAAACCATGTAGGACCAATACCTTGGACCCAATAACTGGGGTCAATACCTCAGAAAAAATACCATGGACCAATACCAAAATACCATGGACTAAATACCACAAACAAAAACTTAGTTTTCAAACAGGTACGTGTCTTTCCTTCTGTGAACATGTGTATGTACAATATACATTCCTTTATATATAGCAAATCTGCGTGTATAAGCATCTTGGTATATATTGAACTTGTAGATACCTTTCTTTCTTCATTGTTGTTGTTTACCTGCTATACTATGATATTTCATCTGAGATAGTTGCCATCAAGGACAACACTTGTGTCATACCCGTATCATAATGCCAACAATATCCCCCTTTGGACTTGATGGCAACAACCATACCAAGTCACTCTCCCCATTTGACATCAAGGGCAAAGGGTGGACCAAGATATTCTCTCCCTTCATATACATTATGTTGTCCATACTCCCCCTGAGTACATGTTGAAATCTATGATTGAGCTCCCCCTTTGTACATGCCAAGATGTACCAATCTATCCATGCTCCCCCTGAGAACATGCTAAGTTTGCAATTTTTTTTTTTCAAAAGAATAACATGAGTCTACAACTCAACTAAGTGAGTGTGACCTTCCTATCACCAATGAATCATACATACATCAATCTCCCAACAAAGTGGGGATATACGAAAAGTTTATACATGGCTGAAATAGGCATCATCATTCTCATGACCTTTATGTCAAATGATATACATGACTTTTATAATAATGACCAACAATCTAAACAAGACCATGATAGTCATCAACAACTATCGTAAACCATATATGATCTGCACCATAAGCATATGTCACCAGCATCTAGACCTGTAACCTACAATACCATTCTCTTGGCCAACCAACAATAAGTAGCAAGATGTATCATTTAGCCACATAATCATTATCACCAAATACTTCTAACCATAATGCCAACAATGCATTATTCGAAGCATATGATCCCCCTGAACCTATGCCAACCAACCATGACCAAACCATACCAGACTTCTTTTCCTAACTCTATTCTGCTGCTTTTTTCCAGAGCTCCATATACACAATTTTGCATCCTTTAATTCGCGTATATACATGACTTCTCTTCGTAATAGTTGTGTATGCAAATTGGAATACCGAAGGATTACACTTTCAGCTTCCCCTGGGTCTATTATGTCTGTAAATTGAGTTATGCCACATTTTTCTAACACTAATTTTGTCTTCTTCAATACCTGGGATTGAGATTATGTATGCTCCTTCTACTTTAGTGTCCAAATTTTTCTCTTGCATTCCTTTACTTTATGTCCAAACTTGTTACATGCATAACATCTTACATGTTTCATATTCCTTTCATTGCAATCAATAGCTTTGTTACCAAACATATTGCAAGAAAAACAATATCCCTTAAATTACCTGGAACGTGATGATCTTTCTATGTGATGGTCTTGAACCATTCTTCTTCTACATTCATAACATTCAACATTACTCATTGGAGGAAATAACTATCTATCACTTACACAACTGGGAGCAAAAGATTTTCTTTGAGGAATTTCTTTCCTTGGTTGTTGTTGGGGTTGACCACTTATCTCCTTGTTGATCATTTCAAAATTTGCATTAGAATTCCTTCCCTCACCCTGTGAGCTAGATTCACCTTCAACAGTTTCATAAAAACCAAGACTAGTTTTGATAGCAAGGGATCTATGACTACTAAGAATATCATCCAAAATCTTAGTAGTGTCCTGAAATCGTAACAATTTATCCTTTTCTTTTAATTTACCTTTCTATATATTTACCTCAACCTGATGTTGTTCTTCATTTTCCTGATATTTCTTCTTTATGTTTTCTTCATCTTTTCTTCCTTCTTCCACTTGTTGCCTTAATTTGAGCACTTCATGTTCTTGTTCTTCAAGAGATTCTTCATTCTACTTCTTTGATTCTTCAAGATCTTCTTTTAGAGAGAGGATATTCGCTTCAAGTCTCTAGATTGTTATGCTCTGATCTTTTACTACATCTTGCAGCTGCTCTCTTATTCTGGTTGCCGTCTCCAGCGAACATTTAATCTGCTAACTTCTTTTTTTTCTACATCATTATTTTCATATGCCATGAGAAGTTTAAGTTCTTGATTATCCTCATCACTATTGGATGAGTCATTACTATAATTATGACTATAATGCCTTCTATTACCTTCTTCAGACATATTTCCTTTGTTATGAGGGCATCTAGTAGCGTAATGACCAAATCTTCCACAAGAAAATAATTTGAAAAGTAGCTTACCTTTGAACCTTCGATATCCCCGTTGAAGATTCTTGACAAAATTTACCTCATATTCTTCTTCTGAAATGTATCCTAATTCATTGAGGATTTCTTTTCCCTTTGTTGATACTTTAAATGTGGCTTCTCTCCTTTCTGATGGTCCTCCTTTTCCCATTTGAAAAGAAATCAAGATTCTGTGAAGCTGCATCATAGTGATATTCTGCAGATACTCCTTTTCTTCTATGGCAGACACTTTGGGTTAAAATTTAGCAGACAAGGATCTCAAAACTTTCTCGACTAAGACAACTTCCTTAATTTCTTCACCAAGATTTTTCATACAATTGACAATCTCATCTATACGTAAGAAATAATTAGCTATGCTTTCATCACTATGCATCTTAAGAGTTTCATACTAAATTTTGAGAGTTTGAAGCTTAGCAGGTTTTACCTAAGCATGTCCTTTGTAGCTTAGAATGATTTTGTCCTATATTTCTTTGGCTTATTTGAGCTGCATGACCTTGAAAAACTCTAATTTTGACCAACTTGCCAATAATATAGTAACAACTTTGGCATTGATTTCATATTGCTTTCTACCTGATGTATCTATATGAATTGTTGATGGAAATGTATATCCTCCTTCCATGATTTCCCAAATATCTGTTCCAAGTAATTGTAGATAGGTTGTGGTTCTCATCTTCTAGTAAAGAAAATTGCACCCATCGAATATTGGTGGTCTGATGGATCCCTCTCTTTCTTGATTACCCATCCTGATGGAT
Source organism: Pinus taeda (assembly GCA_000404065.3). Taxonomy (NCBI): domain Eukaryota; kingdom Viridiplantae; phylum Streptophyta; class Pinopsida; order Pinales; family Pinaceae; genus Pinus; species Pinus taeda. The sequence continues at coordinate 54,939 of APFE030809718.1, forward strand.
ATTCCTTCAAGAGATCAAGCTTCTTTTGAAGCACCTGCTCTGATACCAATTTTTGGAAATAATACTAAGAATGGGGGGGCAAGGGGCGGCGGGGTGAATCAATATTAACAACTCAATAACCTTTTCATTTTCATAATCAGATTCATATATGCTACTTTAATTAAGGAAACTCGCATGTATACGCAACTGTGTTTAATGCAACTAGTGTATATCCAACAGCCTTATCATTCAGTTAATTCATCATATGTTGATCTTTAATGAGTTCATCAGAACATCATTAACCATATAAACATTAAACAGGTGCAATAAAACAAAATAGGTCATCACACATAAGAAGCACACCTTAACACCATGATATAAGGTGGAAACCTAATGTGAGACAAAAATCACCTATTGTTGTTTTATTTAAGATAAGGAAAACCTATTTACAATCTTGTGCTGGTGATACGAGTACATAGGCACCCACCTACAGAAGGCTACAACCTTCTCTCGTTCTCCAGCTTCTACTAGAAAGGAGCTACAACACCCTAGCCCTTGTACTAGTCAATATATATTTAGTAGTACGTAGGCACTAACGTAGAGAAGGCTACAACCTTCTCTTTTCTTCTAGGGACCACGTTTCATAAATTTTCAGACTGGATCCATCAATACAAAACAATCACCACTATATCTGCATCATCAATCTCTGAATCACACAACGCTGAATCACTACCAGAACATAGAGCAGAACCCAAAACTCTGCAATAATCACTATAACCAACAACAACCTCAAATATCAAATCTCATAATGTATACACTACTTGGCTATGTCGAATCAGCATGTATTCACCCTTTCACCAAACGGAACCTACGTATAAATCTGAAAATAATTACTTATACCTTTGCTGCAATTTTCAACTTCAGATATACCCAAAACATAAGATTAGATCTCACCCTTCATTAGATATTCATCGCTTGCACACTTGCACACTAGGCCTAATGATCTTCTTCTCCTTATATAGGTTTAGGCCTCTCTCAATACCATGGTCCAAAACCATGTAAGATCAATACCTTGGACCCATTACCTGGGGTCAATACCTCGGACCAAATACCATGGACCAAATAACACGGACCAAAACTTAGTTTTCCAACATGTACGCGCCTTTCCTTCTCTAAAAGTGCGTATGTACGATATACATGCCTTTGTATATAGCAAACCTACATGTATACATGGCTTGTTACATAGTGAACCCGTGTATACCTTCCTTTATTCATTCTTGTTGTTTACCTAGTATGCTATGATCTTTCAACTGAGAGAGTTGCCATCAAGGACAACACTTGTGTCATACTTGTATCATAATGCCAACAGAAACATGCTAGCTCTGTTATATTAAGAAGTAAAAGTCCCAATCATAAAGTACAACCATGACCAAACACTAGCCCTGATAACACATTACAGTTGCTACTGCCTTCTCCGCCAAAGAGATGTACTAGCTCTGCACTGTGGAGAAGCCAAGGCTCATTACAATACTCTCCAATCTTTCTCTAAGATACTTCTATCAGAAGCTTGCTGACCAAAAGTGTCTACAATGAGTTATGAGGTACTATAAATAGAAAAGTGTGGGTTGACCCTTAGCATTACCCTTTGTGACTGTTCACCTACCTTCATGATGCTTCAACTAGTCTATGACTGTTACATTCAACTATCAACAATTGAACTTTGACTTTACAAGATGTTACATATAATCTGCACATGTGTTAGAAAATTATATATTACGGAGCAATGGAACACATGAAATAATGCAGAAATATAAACACAGAAAATGCACAAAACAAGAGAGACACATATATACGTGGTTCACCCAGTTTGGGCTATGTCCACCCCGAACAGCCAGTCCTTCCTTTCTATTATCCAGCAAAATGAAGAGACACAACCTACAACAAATCCGTTGTAATATCCTCTGTCTTCTCTCACAGTCTCACCTCTCTGTTCCTCGCTCACACAAAATACACATCTATCTCATAGCCTCAAATACAATGCCCTCATACAAAGAGAGGGGTTGCCTTCTAGGGCAAAAAACCCTAAACTAAACATAAGTTCTACCGTCAGATCATCCGCCTAATGAACCGCCCAGATTGACTAGAAATTACTATACTTTTACAAGGCAATTTTACAGTTGTTTTTAGCTTCGGG
>APFE030809733.1:2651-34267 GCA_000404065.3 Pinus taeda
AGGGGTGCGTACCCCTGTAAAGGTCAAAAGGCGCGAGTTTCATCTTTAAAAAGTTACTTGTGGTCACTTCTAGAGCCTTCTAGAAGAGTGTTTGACGTGTATTGAGCGCCTCCAGATGGTTCATGCATCCCTATGATAGAGGAGCTTATCCCATCAAGAGAGGAGCTACCCCATCCAAAAGAGGGAGTATCCCATTGATGTTGGAACTGAATAACCTCCTCTAGAATACTATAAATACAGGCATTGGGCCAAAGGGAGGGGAGGTTGAAAGCTGAACATTCTATAGGGTAAATGCTGCTGGAATTAGGACTTCCATTTGTTGACTTGTGAGGAGAGATCACTATCCTTCCTTGTTGCCATAGTGAGAGTGGGCGAGCTTGTCAAAGTAGAGGAAATCTCTTGCTGGACCCTGGGAGGAGCTTGCACAACACCAAGGCTCAGGTTGTAATGGTTCCTTTTATTATTTAATACAAATAAGTCCATTCTTCTCAATGATTTGTTAATGAATTATTTCATGTATTCCTTGGTCAATATGATGGATATGCTTTGTTTTATAATGAATATTCAGATGCTATGTAATCGTTTGCTTTGTTAGTGTATGCAGGTCTGAAAGTGAAGGAGGAGCTCATCTGGATCAGCAAGGCTGGACTGCTACAACAAGCGTTGGACCTAAGGTAAGATCGAAAACATTTGAATTCTCGTAGAATGATGTGTATCTAGAGAAGGATAGCTCTTGTTTGGTTTGTTTGTCATTAGAGAGTCTTAGACTCCTAGGAAGGTTGGATTTGTCCGCAAATATAACTCATTCCGTGTGACAGCTATGTTATAAAGATCTAGTAAGAAGTATGCTTGTCATGTTTTTGCAGTGGTCATTGTAAATACTAGAACGAATTGTATAGTTATAAAGATCCATGAGTAGTATGTTTTTCTTACATCAGTCTTGTTGGTTATAGGTGTCAATGAACACCGAGGATAGTGTTCCTATTATGAAACCAACTCACAAAAAGATAGAAAAGATAGATGAAGGCCTTAGAAATAAGCCTCTTCGAGGGGAAAACCTCCTTTACATTACACAAATGAACAATTCTTGGATGATACAAATGACAAGACCTCCTTTCTATATATAGGAGTCTAAGGGGTTATAATATAATCAGAGCCAACATAACAATAATAATGTAAGGGAACAATAATAACAATAGTGGGCTTCTATGGGGCACAATAATAACAATATGGGGACTACATGGGTACAACCATATAATAAGGGGGTTGTGCTAATAACAATAAGGTGCTACACTAGTAGTATGGGGGCCTAACATGCCCCTCTTCTTCAAAAAGTGTTGTCCTCAACGCTTGAGTAGTTCTTGATGCTTCCGTATAAAATTCTTGTCCTTCGATGTGAAATCTTCAATAGGTAAGTTCTTCCACTTGATGATATGCTTTGAAATTGATTGATTTTTTGGCTGTCGACTTCTCAGTTCTGTAAATGCTTCAGGTTCCAATATGCTTTTTCCTTCCTTGTCAAGTTCTGGCAATATTGTTGGAACTAGGATATTCGACAACTTTTGTATGAGTTCCCACCCTGATTCACCATTCTTCCATTCATACCTTCCTTTGTTTATCAAATTTGGTTGGATAATTGTACCAACCTCTACCATTTCTGCAACCATATGTTCAATTTCACTCCTTTGGGCATATGGATATCTATAAGGCTTGACGTTTGGAGGAACACATCCTGGAATAAAATGAATAGCATGATCATGATCACGAATACATGGGAGACCGTTGGGAGTCTCAAATACCTTGGAATGATTGTCCAAGACTTTTTGGATATCTGGAGAAATATATGATTTCGATGTGCAAACAGTTAGCGAACATAATTATGCAATTACGCCTTGTTAATCTTTCTTTATAAGATTTGTCATTCCATCAGAGTTGATTATCTTTCCTGGTTTCCTTGTGATACCCCTTAACTCAACTTCCTTTCCTTTTGAAGGAAATTTCATAAAAATTTCTTGAAAATTAAAAGCTATTGTACCCAAGGATTGTAGCCATTGGACTCCTAGTACAACATCAGCACCACCCATTGGAACGGAAAACATTGGGCTATTTAATACATATTGTCCCATGGATAGCTTGATATTATGGCACTTTCCAGAGCAATTTATGGTTCCTCCACTTACAACCGTCACTTAACACTCTGGTGTTGGATCTAGGAAGCAATTCAAGTCCCTGGCTATCATACAATTAATAAAATTATGGGTACTACCTAAATCAATCAACACTATTACCTTTTTCTTCTTGATATGTCCTTCTATCTTTATAGTTTGAGGAGTGGTAATTCGGATGAATGCATTACAATATATGGTCAGATTCATTTCTTCTTTCACTGGGGTTGGTTCCTGGTGAGTATTGTTGAGCCCTGAAACTACATCTCTTCTACACACTTTCCTAGACCTTTTTCCCTCACCAGTGCCTCATAAGCTATCAAAGATCATTGCATATTGATTCTAAAAGAGCATTTAAGTGGTTTTCTAACTATGTTTTTGTGTTTTCTGTTTGACTTAGATTTTGCTCATCAGCTACGGAATGCAGCCACTTTCCACAACTGACTCGACTTTCCGCAACTATTTTTGTTGATCTCTAGGTTACAGGTGTCATCAAGCAAAACGAGGCACGTGGGTAGTTTAGGAATGATCTGGACATGGATTAGGTCCTATTGGTTCAGCCACATTCGTAGAGGAAAGCCTTGGTCAAACGGTGGTCAAACGAGGAGTTCTATGGCAAACAGGTCTCTGTTTTCAACATGTGAAGGGTCCGAGACTGTTCCTAGATCCATGGGTTCATTTTGACAGCTGTAGACTGCCTCCACAATGCAATTCCAACAGCCACCGTTTGGTAGATTGAATGATCTTGGCAACCATCATGCTAAGCTCACGAATGCTGTCTTTTTACGTGTCCTCTGCTGAAGGTGTTTCATAGGAAAACTGTTATGTAATTTTGTTTATAACTAACGCGTTCGCAAACACATGAAATTAGTTAGTTTTGATGTAGTTTTTATATTAGTTCATGTATTGTGTCGTGACACTGGTCCTGATGTTGTAACAAGAGGATCTTTCCTCTGTTTTGCAAAATAACAAGATTCTATTTTATATGACTGTGTGAGCGTAATTCCAGACTGATAGCGTGTTAACCAAGGCCGTGCAGAGGGCCCTGCTCGCTGAGGTTTTGTTTCTTTATTTCTGTAAAGTTTTTATGTGTTGTTTCTTTATTTCCATTGTATATATTTCATAGTTTTTCACTTGTGTATATTTCATAGTTTAGTTATGATATTAACATTTCATTCCTATACATGATTTTTCAAACATTGTATATGTTTGCTAACACTGATCAATGTGCGTTTCAGGATAGGCTAGGCCCGGGCATTTTCATACAATTTTTGCAATAACTAGTGACATGCGATTAGCCTCTTTGCTGACTTTTTTTTTTTTAGCTTTTCAATTTCAGTTATGCTTAATTTCAGTCTTATTCATTTGCTTTGTTAGTTAGTTTAGATATCAAATTCTTCATGTCATTGTCGTTATCTCCAGAGCCATAGCTTAACCCCGAAAAGACTACTTGGCGAGCTATCGGAATATGAGTGACGTGATTTGATTTTAGTTTTATTTTTCTGCAATTAGATATCAGGTTCTTCATGTTATTGACGTTATCTCCAGAGCCATAGCTTAACCCCGAAAAGACTACTTGGCGAGCTATCAGACTATAAGTGAAGTGAATTGATTATATTTTGATTTGCAAGTAGGTAATTTAGATATCAATTCCTCATGTTATTGACGTTATCTCCAGAGCCATAGCATAACCCCGAAAAGACTACATGGCGAGCTATCGGACTATAAGTGAAGTGAATTGATTTTACTTTTACTAGTTTGCAGTTTTTGATTTGTTTGAGTGCAGTAGCTTAACTTATTTTTCTGTATTTAGATGAGCAGCAGAGATAGTGATTTCATGATCAGTAGTTCATTATTCGTTTGATTTGAATAGCTACACATTTACATTCTTGTCGAAGTATTAACTTCATCACTAGTATGTTTTGAGATCTTCTGAAGTGTTAAGCTCTGGAAATCATCATAAAGGACATAATTGCCTTAAAATCTACATCCATACTTGCCTTCTAAAGTATTCTCAAAACTCAGGAATAGGATTCCCATTCACACTAGGAGATAAACAAAGATAAAACCCCCAAAACAAATAAAAATTGAAAACAATAAAAAGTAAGAAAGAGGTTGTCTTGCACATATAGTGCGCCACACTTCATCAGTTTACGACTCCCAGGTTGATAATTAATGTAGCAATTTAGGACATACTAAATTGACTAAACATTTTGGCGCCGTTGCTGGGAAGTATAACTAGGTAGTCGATGTCTTACATATAAAAAAAAAGGAAACAAAGGGAAAAATTGATAACTTCTTGAAGTATGCTCTCCTCTTGCACCTAGTGTGATCTGGAGGATCAGAAAAGAGAGTTATTAGTTCAATAATTTCTTGATTATTCTCTCTTCTTGCACCTAGTGTGATTTGGAAGATCAGAAAGAGAATTATTAGCCTGACTTAAAAAATAAAAAATAAAAAATAACATGCATAGAGTAAGAGATTCTAGGGGAAGGTTTATAGCAAGGGCCAAGAGTTCGATTTTCACAACTCTAGCTACTTCAAGGCATAGACAAGATACACCTCCATCTACTCCCAGCCTTAGGTTTCCTGGAATTCAAGGAGCATCAGCCAAATTAGAAGATTTTCCCACACTATATACTAAATCTGATTTAGGAGAAGAACCTTTCTTCACTTCTACAGGGGAACATATTGTAATCCAAGAAGTAGAATCACCTGAAGAAGAGGGAAAGGGAGAAACTCTCTCTCGTCCACCATTAATAGAAGGACCAGAAAACTATGGGGAAACTATCATGACAGAGGAAGTAGTAGATGGATTTGGAGGAGGGGGTAGAGGTAGAGGAAGAGGAAATAATGGAGGCAACAATGGTGGAGGTAGAGGTAATAATGGGGGAAATAGGGAAGGAGATAACTCATTTGGATTCCCTATAGTCGATGAGGAAACTCATACAACAATGAAAACAATTTCACCATCTGTCCTCCAAAACTTTTATGGGTTGTGAAGTGAGGATCCTGAAACATTTCTATTTGAGTTTGAAGTCTTGTGCTGAACCTATGACTATATGGAAGACTCTGAAAAACTCAAACTGTTTCCTTCAACATTGAAAGGAGCTGCTTTGAAATGGTTCATGGGATTAGTAACTCAATCTATTAGGACTTGGAATGATATGAAAAAGACATTTTTGGATAGATACCTGGATTATTATATGCCCACCAATCATAAGGATGAGGTATTCAAAATGATGCAAAAAGAAGATGAAAACTTGGAGGATTTACTTGAAAGATTTCAATACAACTTAAAGAGAGAAAAAATGAGTAATTTAGACGAGGAAACTTTGAAAGCACTTTTATTGAAATCCATTAGAGATGAATGGATAGATATTTTAAACATTATGGGGAAGGGAGACATTTCTCAACTTCCACTTCGTGACATAGCAGAACTATGTGTCCATCTCTCAAGGGGAAAATCTAAAACTGGAAAAGGGCTGAGAGATCCTTCTCTTATTAGAGCAAACAAATCTGCAACTCGATCAGTAAGTAGGGCAGAGATTGGCAATATGATTGATGACTTCAAAACTAATATTCTAGGGAGCCTTAGTGAACAACTAGACACCCTTAAAATACAAAACAAGCAGAAAGCAGAAGTTGATGCCTTGGCCATCTTTTGTCCAAAATCTAGAAAGAAACATGCTCTAAGGGAATGCCCCTTGGATGCAAAAGTTGTAGAAACATGTATGATTTGCTCAGAAAGTCATGAAACCAAGGATTGTCCTTCAATTCTTGGGCTCAAATCTGTCTTTCAAGAAGATCCAAATTCAGTAGAGTCCCTTTGTTTTGTTTCAAGAAGACCTTGGCAGGGGCAACAAAATCAAGGATTTAACAACCTTATGAACTTTCAGCTCCAGCCAAATTGGAATTCTTGGCAGCAACCTTGGCCCCAACCTCAAAATCCATATCAATCATGGGCACAACGGATGCAAAATCCTTATGGGAGATTTGCTCAATTTTATCAATATCCTCCATCTTTTCAAAATCAACAAAATCCACAACTTCCAAATCAAAACCCACAACTTTCATTGCCATTTCCACAACAAAAACCTTCTCAACAAAATCCAAATCCTAAACTCTTGCTTCCATTTAAACAAAAGACAAATCAACTACCAGCTCAGCCATTGCCAAATCCCAACAACAAAAATACTTAGAATGCTTACATGGTAGAAGGACAACAATTTCCTACCTATATGATTGTTCCTCTTAATGATGTTCAACTCAGATCTGGTAGAGTTTTAAAAAAACTTTCTGTAGATGTTCAAAAGCAAGATACCTCTAAGGAGGATTCTCTTAAAGTCAATAAAGGTTTTGAGGAAGCATCTCTTCAAAACCCAATCATTCAAAAAGAAAAAGAAAAAGAGTCAACCCCCACAACTCCTATAGTTGAGCAACTTGCATCTTCATCCACACCTCCTTTCCCTGAAAGATTACAAATAGACAAAGGGGTGGAAAAACAAATCTTGTTGCCTGACTATGATTTTCTAGATGAATTAAAGAATGTCTGTATCAAGATTCCCTTGTTACAAGACATTAGAGAGATTACTATTCTAGCAAAAACAATAAAGGAGTTGAGTGTCAAAAGACCAGGAAGGAAACTGAGAGATACAAGAAGAATCCACTTGGTAGGAAAAATTGCAGATATCATGATGGGAAAAATTACCATGCAGAAATATGTGGATCCAAGTAGTCCAATTGTCAAGACACATAAATGGGATAGAAATTCCAAATACTTTGATTGACTTAGGGGCTACTATAAACATTATGAGTAGACAGACCATGGAACAACTTAAACTTCCTAATCTTATTTTTACACCCACCTTACTGCAACTTGCAAATAGATCAATAATCAAACCAGATGGTGTACTAGAAGATATCTCAGTCTCCTTAGATTCTTGGGAATATCCAGTAGATTTCATGATTTTGACTCCCAAGAGTAATTTAGGAGGGCACCCACTCACCTTAGGAAGACCTTGGCTAGCCACAACTGATGCTTTCATTAGTTGTAGATCTGGGGATATGTACATTTCTGATGGTAGTTCGACAAAGAAATTCAATTTGTATCCTCCAGCAAAAGCAATTACAGAAGTAGGAGACAATGAATGGGTCAATAATGAAGATATTATACAACCTGTCTTTACTATTTCTGAAATTAGTGAAGATAGTCAAATTTTGAACACATTAGAAAATTTTGAAACATCTTCAGAATATGACCACATACAATTTCAGTTAGATTCTTATATTGAATATTTATCATCAAGACAAATGTCTCTTTACTCTATGGAAGAGTTTGGTAGTTCTACCATTGAGATTTTTCGAGAATATCAACAAAAATTTGGAAAAGTCACAACAGGAAGAACTAACCAAAATCTTGCAAAAACATTTTGCTGCATTTGCATGGGAGTATATTGATATGGAAGGTATTGACCCTAAGACTTGCATCCATCATATCTATATCGAGGAAAACAATAGACCAATCAGACAACCCCAGAGAAGGATGAATCCGAATCTTAGGGAGATAGTGAAAGAAGATCTCCAAAAACTACTCAATGTAAACTTCATTTATCCAATTTCAGATAACCGATGGGTTTATCCTTTGGTTATAGTGCCTAAAAAGAATGGTAAATTGAGAGTGTGCATCGATTATAGGGAATTGAATAAAGCAACCTTGAAGGATCACTTTCCTTTGCCCTTTATCGATCAAGTATTAGATACATTAGCAGGCAAGAAGTACTTTTCATTTCTGGATGGTTTTAGTGGTTATAATCAAATTCAGGTAGCACCTGAGGATCAGGATAAGACCACATTTACCTGTCCATGGGGAACTTTTGCTTATCGAGTGCTTCCTTTTAGATTATGTAATGCATCCGCAACATTCCAAAGAGCAGTACTAGGAATTTTTTCTGATCTAATCCATGATTGTGTAGAGGTATATATGGATGATTTTACAGTTTATGGTGATTTTTTTGTAGAGGCATTAGAAAATTTGGAAAAAGTCTTTATAAGATGTAAAGAAACAAACATTTCATTAAGCTATGAAAAATGCTTTATGATGTTTACTGAAGGTATTGTTTTAGGACATCATATTTTAGTGGATGGGATTAAAGTTGATAGATCAAAAGTTGAAGTCATCTCCAAGTTACCTATTCCAAATTGTCAAAAAGATGTTAGAAGTTTTCTGGGATTTACTGGATATTATAGAAAATTTATAGAAAACTTCACCAAAATAGCACCTCCACTCTTCAAACTGCTTACAAAAGACTATGAATTCAAATGGGGTTATGATTGCCAATCAGCATTTGAAACTTTGAAAACAAGAATATCTGAAGCACCTATTTTGAGAGGACCAAATTGGAAACTTCCTTTCCATATTTCTACAGCTGCTTCAGATACAGCTCTAGGGGATGTACTGGGACAAAAAGATTTAGTTCCTTGTGCCATTTACTATACTAGTAAAAATTTAACTCCTACTGAGTTGAACTATACTGTGACTAAAAAAGAGTTCTTAGCTGTTGTTCATGCAATCAATAAGTTTAGACAGTATATAACAGGCTATGAAACTTTTATTTATACTGATCATTCTCCAATTAGATATCTAATGAACAAACCCATTACTAATGGCAGAGTTACAAGGTGGCTCCTACTTTTACAGGAATTCAATATTACTGTGTTAGATAGACCAGGAAAACAAAATACAGTAGTTGATTTCTTGTCCAGGATTCAGAATACTAAAGAAGATTCTCCTGTAGAGGACAAGTTTCCTGACGAATATTTATTTGTAGTGACTACTAAGACTCCTTGGTATGCAGATATAGCTAACTATTTGGTTGCAGGAAAACTACCTCCACATTTATTTCCTAGTGAAAGAAGAAAGATTATTCAGGAGAGTTAAAAATATTCATGGATTTCTAACGAATTGTTTAAAACAGGGCCAGATTTTGTGATCAGAAGATGTGTTAGGGAAGATGAAATGCCTGATATTCTCAAAGCATGTCATGATGAACCATGCTGCAGACACTTTGCTGACAGAAGGACAGCCTATAAACTCCTCTCTTTAGGATATTATTGGCCATCCCTCTTCAAAGATGCAAAACAATATGTCAAAAGGTGTGACAACTGCCAAAGAGTAGGGAAACCTACCCTCTCAAATGAAATGCCATTACAACCACAGGTACTCATTAAACCCTTTGAAAAATGGGCTTTAGACTTCATTGGACCTATTAACCCACCATTGAAACAAAGAAAGTATATATTGGTATGCACTGATTATGTCACTAAATGGGTAGAAGCCAAAGCATTATTTTCTGCTACTGAGCATTTAGTTGTTATTTTTCTTTATGAGGATATTTTTACTCGCTTTGGTGTTCCAAGAGAAATTGTGACAGATCAGGGAGGTCAATTCACATCCAAATTGGTGGAGAAGTTGATGGAAGAGTACAAGGTCAAGCACAGAAAATATACTCCTTACCATCCACAAGCAAATGGTCAAGTGGAGTCTACAAACAAAGTTATTGAAGGCATCATTACCAAGACTATTCATCTACACATAAGAGATTGGGCAGAAAGGCTTCCCAAAGCCTTATGGGCCTACAGAACTACATGGAGGAATACAACAGGACATTCTTCCTATGAACTTGTCTATGGGAAAGAAGTTCTGCTCCCCATTGAGTTCCAAGTTAGAACTTTTAAGATGGCAGTTCAATTGGGAATGGATCTATCAGAAGCCCAAAAGCATAGAATGGAGCAGTTGAATGAACTAGATGAGATCAGACAAGAAGCAATCCTAAGAACTAATCTAGTTCAATATCAAAGAGCTAAGTGGCAGGACAAATACATCAAGGAGAAAAAGTTTCAAGAAGGAGATTGGGCATTGCTATTTGATTCCAAGTTCAAAGATTTCAAAGGTAAATTTCAAACTCATTGGCTTGGGCCATATGAGATCGACAAAGTATTTAGCAATGGAGTGGTAAGAATCAAAACCATTGATGAATATCAAACTCCTCTTATTGTGAATGGTCATAGATTAAAAGTCTATCATAAGTCCCTCTCAAAGGAGGAATTTGTCAAAATCTTTCAAGATAATTCTGCGATAAAGCTGGTGAAGAAGAATCCTTCTTCTCCACCAGCCTAGTCCTTGTTCTTTTCTGTTAAAAAAAAATAAAAAAAATTGTATAAGCCTGAAAACAATCATTGATTGGCAGTCTTATACAGAAAATACAGGGCGAAAAGTAGAAACTTCTGACGCCCTATATTTTCCAAAAAAAATCCCTCTCATTTCATTCATAGTTTCATGTCACTCCACTTCATTTCACTCCACTTCACTTCATTTCATTTCACTTCGCTTCATTTCATTCCATTTTATCATCACATTCCACCAATAAAAGCCCTTTCATGACCAGTTTTCATTCACTCAGTCCTCATTCATTTCCATCCATCTCCATTCAGTCATATGTTCACTGTGTCAGTTTCCACAGCTAAAAACTGATTCCACAGCTAATTGTTGATTCCGCGGCTAACACTCTGTTATTCAGCACTGACAGTCAGATGTTAGCCAAATAATGATGAGAACCAAATGCAGGTATGACAAAGGAAAATATTTTGAAGATATAAAGCACCTAAAAGCACCAACAGGAAGCATCCAATCAAAGGTCAATGGACGGAAGTGGTAAGATTATAAGATATGATGAAAGTTCATTTCAAATAGAATTTTAAAGCACATTCTATATAGTTATGAAACCACCGGCTCCATTATATGTAATGATTCGCCTTGATAAATTTCATAACCACTCCATGGCCTTTACATAATTCCACCATGAACTTTGCATTAATTTTTAATGGCCTCATAATCCGCCTCCAAATTTAACTCGTGTTTAATCGTACTTTGACATTCCACCTTTTGAATTGGATCATTATGAGAACATAATCTATTTGACCACGACTCTTTCCTGCCGCACATATTCCACAACCATTTTGTGAGCATGCTAACGTCTATTCCGTAGCCTTCTAATTCAAAGCTCTACCAGGCTCACTCTATTTCCATACTATCCCATTGAAGTTGCATTTGTTATTTCTACCCTGTTCGCATAAGCCTCCGCTCCGTGAACTCATTTTCGCTACCTATTCTCTGTTTTTTTTCGTTTACAACCACTGGTTTTTCTCCACAGTCCTTCTCCGTCTCCCGCTAACACAACTGTTTCACCTCCGTCAGTCCATTACTCACAACCCATCACTCATAGACGTATTTTTAAGGTAGAGGAAGGAATAGGCCTTCTGGTAAGAACCGAGCCGGACGGGCCTAACTTCATGGAGGGTTATCCACAATTGAAAAGTATATTAAGGAAGGCATAGTGGCTGAAGTTCATCCAGAAATTCAGAGGTCACAACAAAGAAGTTACGAAGACATTTGAAAGGTCTTTTAATGGCATGGAAGTTGAGGTTGGAGATCTTAAATTCTCAGTCACGGGGGCATCTATCGCAGCATCAACGGAACTCCCATAGGAGAGGCAACGGTGGTTCAAAAACAAAAATTTTGATGAGAAGGCCTGGAGGATTATTTTGCGTAACCCAGGTATGGATATAACTATCTTCAAACGTGGAATTCATGTTTCTGCTATAGAGGAAAAGTGGACTAGTTTATTATTGATAATCCAAAAGTTTATTACATGTGAAGGATAGTTTGGGTCCAAGTACATGTACCACACCCCGCTGCTATTGAATTTTCTAGAAAATCAAACCATCAATTTGCCTTTTTTCTATTGAACAACCTGAAAAATATGTCCATAACTATACAAAAGAACCTGGATGACGTAGAGCCCCACCTTTACCATCACGACCTTGTCAAAATTTTGATTGAAAAACAGTTGAAGGAAAGAAAAGATACTTGGGAGCAGTTTTTCATTAGAAACTTCTTTCGGACCCACCTGAAATACCTAAAGTAGTTCAGCCAAGAAAAGTAGGAGAAAGAAAACAAGTATGAACAATCAGGACACTCCTACTAACATAGCCAAAGACACTAGTAAGTAAGGGAAGTTGTCTGAAAGTAGGAAGAAAAAAACTAAGGGTAGGAAGCAAGGGAGACTGAAGGAGAAAAAAAATATTGAGGCTACCTATCAAACCCCAGAACCTTCCTCAGAAGAGGATCAAATACTCTCTGAAAGACTCATCTACCTTAAGGAACAATCAACTGCAACAAAGAGGAAAGGGAAAGAAAAACAGAGTGTGGAGAAAGGAGACATCAGCTCACGGAATCTAAGGAGGAGCTCCAGACTTAAAGGAAAACTGAAGAAAGTACAAACTAAAGGGGCCCACTTCATTGAATTAAGAGAGGAAACAACAGAACAGTCTCTAGCAATCTCTCCTGGCCATAGCCCACAACATTCTCCTTTTTCTCAACCAAATATTGAGGTCAGTCCTCCAGATATTGAGATTAGTCCTTCTCAACCAGATTTTGGGGTCAGCCCAAGAAAGGCTACACATGAGATAGATCCAAACAAGCAAAAAATGTATTATTTTATTGAGTCATTGGAGAAGACTGCCACAGATCTAGGCACTTCATCTACCCAGCCTAATACAACACAGGAAGCTCTAATCCAATCACTAAAACGAGAAGTTTTTGAACTAGAAGTCCTGAATAGACACATAAAAAGAGAAAATGAAACATTGAAACAACAAAGCAGGCTAGATAAAATTATTCACGACAACACCATGTTGCATCTTGGGTTGTGGTAGAAGAAAAATAGAAAATTGAAGAAATAGAGCAGGAGGTTGAGTAGAGCTCTTATCAACCTCAAATTTAGATGCCTAATGAGAAAGCCTAGGATAACAGTGGTACCAAGAAACAAGAAAAGACGGATGGATGTGTTAGCAGAGATCTCTAAACACATGAACTGAAGGGAAGATGGTCACAGTTTTGGTTGCATGGGGACATATGTGTTAGCAGAGATCTCTAAACACATGAACTGAAGGGAAGATGGTCACAGTTTTGGTGGCATGGCGACATGCAACACCTTCACAGTGGGGGTATGTTGAGCCCTGAAACTACATCTCTTCTACACACTTTCCTAGAACTTTTTCCCTCACCAGTGCCTCATAAGCTATCAAATATCATTGCATATTGATTCTAAAAGAGAATTTAAGTGGTTTTCTAACTATGTTTTTGTGTTTGTTGTTTGACTTAGATTTTTCTCATCAGTTGCGGAATGTAGCCACTTTCCGCAGCTGACTCGACTTTCCATAGCTGTTTTTGTTGATCTCTAGGTTACAGGTATCATCAAGCAAAACGAGGCACATGGGCAATTTAGGAATGATTTGGACATGGATCAGGTTCTATTGGTTCAGCCAAATTTGTAGAGGAAAGCCTTGGTCAAACGGTGGTCAAACGAGGAGTTCTATGGCAAACAGGTCTCTGTTTTCAACACGTGAAGGGTCTGAGACCGTTCCTAGATCCATGGGTTCATTTTGACAGCTGTAGACTGCCTCCATGATGCAAATCCAACAGCCACCTTTTGGTAGATTGAATGATCTCGGCAACCATCATGCTAAGCTCATGGATGCTGTCTTTTTACGTGTCCTCTGCTGAAGGTGTTTCATAGGAAAATTGTTATGTAATTTCGTTTATAAATAATGCATTTGCAAACGCATGAAGTTAGTTAGTTTTGATGTAGTTTTGCTGTTAGTTCATGTACTGTGCCGTGACACTGGTCCTCCTGTTGTAACAAGAGGATCCTTCCTCTGTTTTGCAAAATAACAAGACTGTTTTATATGACTGTGTGAGCGTAATTCCAAACTAATAGCGTGTTAACCAAGGCTGTGTAGAGGGCCCCTGCTGGCTGAGGTTTTGTTTCTTTATTTCTGTAAAGTTTTTATGTGTTGTTTCCTTATTTCCATTGTATATATTTCATAGTTGTTCACCTATGTATATTTCATAGTTTAGTTATGATATTAACGTTTCATTCTTGTACATGATTTTTCAATCGTTGTATATGTTTGCTAACACTGATCAGTGTGCGTTTCAGGATAGGCTAGGCCCGAGCATTTTCATACAATTTTTGCAATAACTAGTAACACGAGATTAGCCTCTCTGTTGACTTTGTTTTTTTTTAGCTTTTCAATTTCAGTTATGCTTTTATTTCAGTCTTATTCATTTGCTTTGTTAGTTAGTTTAGATATCAAATTCTTCATGTCATTGACGTTATCTCCAGAGCCATATCTTAACCCTGAAAAGACTACTTGGCGAGCTATCGGACTATGAGTGATGTGATTTGATTTTAGTTTTATTTTTCTGCAATTAGATATCAGGTTTTTCATGTTATTGACGTTATCTCTAGAGCCATAGCTTAACCCCGAAAAGACTACTTGGCGAGCTATCGGACTATAAGTGAAGTGACTTAATTTTATTTTGATTTGCAAGTAGGTAATTTAGATATCAATTCCTCATGTTATTGACGTTATCTCCAAAGCCATAGCTTAACCCCAAAAAGACTACTTGGCGAGCTATCGGACTATAAGTGAAGTGAACTGATTTTACTTTTACTACTTTGCAGTTTTTGATTTGTTTGAGTGCAGTAGCTTAACTTATTTTTCTGTATTTAGATGAAAAGCAGAGATAGTGATTTCATGATCAGTAGTTCATTATTCGTTTGATTTGAATAGCTGCACATTTACATTCTTGTCCAAGTATTAATTTCATCACTAGTATGTTTTGAGATCTTCTGAAGTGTTAAGCTCTGGAAATCATCATAAAGGACATAATTGCCTTAAAATCTACATCCATACTTGCCTTCTAAAGTATTCTCAAAACTCAGGAATAGGATTTCCATTCACATTAGGAGATAAACAAAGATAAAACCCCCAAAACAAAAATAAAAATTGAAAAAATAAAAAGTAAGAAAGAGGTTGTCTTGCACATATAGTGCACCACACTTCATCAGTTTACGACTCCCGGATTGATAATTAATGTAGCAATTTAGGACATACTAAATTGACTAAACAAGTATCTTTTCTTTTGATGTTTCTTGATACTTTTCTTCCTGATATTTCACTATTTGAACGTTCATCTTCTTGATATGTCCTCCTATATTGAGAGTTTGGGGAGTGGTAATTTCTTCCAATGCTTTACAAGATATGGTCGGATTCATTTCTTGATGCTCGATGTGATCTTTCATTTCTTGAACATTTTTCTTGTTGATATGTCCTTCTATATTGATAGTTTGAGGAGTGGTAATTCTGGCCAATGCATTAAAGATATGGTTGGATTCATTTCTTCTTTCTCGATGTGATCTTTCACTTCTTGAACCTTTTTCTTCTTGATATGTCCTTCTATCTTGAGAGGCTGAGGAGTGGTAATTCTTTCCAATGCTTTACAAGATATGGTCGGATTCATTTCTTCTCTATAGGGTTGGTTCATGGTGTATATCCTCTTCTTTTGATGTTTCTTGATCCTTTTCTTCCTCCTCTTCATAATATATGTAAAATAATTTCTTCTCAACACACTTATGACCTTTAGTGCATTTTCTATCACAATTGTAACAAAGCCCTTTTTCTGCTTTTTCTTCCAATTTTCATGGTGTCACCCTTGTAGGTTATGGAAGGCTAGGAGAAACAACACTTCCATGTTTATAGTTGTGAGGGGTATAATTCATTGTTTCCATAATTTTGCTTTCCAATTTTCTTGCCAACCTGAATGCCTTCTCCAATGAATCAGGTTCCCAAAGACGAACCTCATGTTGAATGTTATCCTTTAAAGTCCCTATGGAGACATCAATCCTTTGCTTCTCTGGAATATCATTTTCCCTTATGTTCAATTCTTGAAAGTCCTCAATGTTCTCTTCCATTGAACAATTTTGTTTGAGATTTATCAATTGGCTAAAGAATGTGTTTCTCTTTGTATCCTCATAATGTGCTATCATTTCCTCCATGAAAATTGACCACGTGACAAGTGGTTTATGATAACAAAGCCCTTTATACCATAAAAATTGATTTGGTTCTAATTAATTAGATGCAATACATACCTTTTGTAACAGTGGTACACCATGTAGATCAAAATATTTCTCCATCTGTAGTATCCAATTTACCGGATCCTTGCCATCAAACTTCCTCATCTCGCTTTTTCTTGATTTTAGAAGCTCGATCTTGAAATGACTATAAATTTGTAATTTCAGATCTTCTAGTTCTGAAATCATGACTTGTAGTAGCTCTTTGCATCCTCTTTCCAATGCCACCAGTCTGATCCAAATTGGATTCTCCAAGGAAGAGTTATGCAAAATTTCCCATGGTGACCTGATTATAGACTAATTCAGTATAGCGAACTTGTACGACGTGCGACGTGTCACTGTTTTGACCTTTGGATCTCAAAAATATATAAAAGAAACTACAGTCCGTCTGATTTCTGTAACTTCTTACGAAATTTCAATCTGATCCTCAAAACAAAAGCTATGACTATTTTCCCCAGGTCACCTGTTTGGAATGTAATTCGGGAGTCTACAAAAAGTCCAACTTCCTCAGATCATATCTCCGCAAATGTAGTGCAAAAAGCTCTGAAATTTAGACCTGCAATTCAGAACAATTTCGGCCCAAATGGATTTTCTTTTACCATCTGAAACGTCACAAAAAAAAAGTTATAGCGCAAATGCCACGATGACCTGTTTGGAGCAGGAAACCCTAGAATTCAAAGCTTTGATACCAAATGTTATGAAACCAACTCACAAAAAGATAGAAAAGATAAATGAACACCTTAGAAATAAGCCTCTTCAAGGGGGCAACCTCCTTTACATTACACAAATGAACAATTCTTGGATGATACAAATGGCAAGACCTCCTTTCTATATATAGGAGTCTAAGGGGTCATAATATAATTAGAGCCGATATAACAATAACAATGTAAGGGAACAATAATAACAATAGTGGGCTTCTATGGGGCACAATAATAACAATATGGGGACTACATGGGTACAACCATATAATAAGGGGGTTGTACTAATAACAATAAGGCGTTACACTAGTAGTATAGGGGCCTAACAGTTCCCCCAAGGGGGAGGGTTCTGTAACAATATTGGTTAAAAATCCATGTAAATATATATAATACCACAGTTGATGGGACATGTATTCCAAGCTGAATGGTGGGATAAACATCCTAGTGGGTGTTCATTTCAATTATTATGGCTAAAGGAAATTGGCAAAGGCAATGGCTAAGACTTTGGAAAGGAAAAATGACATTTTTGGCACATTTATTTATCAAAATAATGGAAATTAGAAGAAAATGAAGGTGAAAGGTCACAGGTTCCATATGAGGAGGAAAATGAAGGAAGATAATGGAAAATGAAGAAAATAGAGGTCTCATTGATAAAAAGGCTTATGAGGATCAATGGGCAAGCTTGGTCAGCATAACCTTTAGTCAGTTCAATTTTGGAGCTCTCTCATTATTCTCTCTCTCTCTCTCACTCTTGGACACTTAGATATTTCTTGGAGCACTTTGGCATTGGAGCAAGAAAAGGAAAAGAAGGCAAGAGGAAGGAAGGAGCAAGCAAGGAAGAGCATGATCAAGCAGCTACAACAATATTCTTTGCAGGTATCAATTTGCATGTGTGTTTTCCTTACAATATTTGGCATGCATTGTATTGCATGTGGTTCTTTTTTGTTATGGCATGAGTTTTGCCAGGTGTGATAGTGTTTTCAGCCTAGCCTTGCCTTTTCCAAATAGCTATGGAGTGACGAGGTTCTCATGTTTTGGCTGAGATGGATTTCTGGATGGATTCAAACCTGAGTGAGGTGGATCTTTGAAAGAAAGAACACATGACCTAGTGATCCTTGAACCAGACTGTGGATTGCGGTAAAGCCACTGGCTTAGTGACCCCTGAACTAGACTGTGGGTTGCGGTAAAGCCATGTATTATGTGCCCTAGTGGACCTAGGAATCATTGATCAGTTAATGGCATGATATATGGTAAAGCCTAGAGATGACGCTCTCCATCAGGACTGGTAATCCCGGGAGGGGATACGCGGTAAATCCTAGAGAGTGGGTCTCGGTTTAGGGCTTAATGATCTGATGTGGATTGTGGTAAAGCCTAAGAGACTAGGAGATAGCAAAATTACTCACGGTGTAGGTGGAGAGATCCTGTGGAATCCTTTCTTGTTTTGGTCGAGTGATTTGGTGGAGATCATGGTAAAGCTTTTTATTACATGCTTATTATTTTGGCCTAGTGATTTGGTGTGGATTACGGTAAACCCTATTTTCTATTGATGAGGGTGAGGTGTCTGAGAGGAGTTCGGATTTTCCACAGTGCTCATTTTTATGTATGTCGACGTTTCGAGTCTATACCCAGACTCATCATCAGGACAGATGTACGGAGAAAAGAATGCAAAGGGTTTTGATAAATATGAACTAGGTTTGCTGAAAGACAGAATGGCCGACTGAATTATTTATATTACTAGTTATTTCTATTATTATTTAATCTTAATTTTTATTTTTATTTATATAATTGTTTATATTTATTAAATATTAATAAATATTATTTTTATTAATCATATTTAGTTGGATCACTGTTTAATTCTAATCAATTAAATTTATTTGACATTACTTGTTATCATTTTATTATTCTTTATTATTCATATGTACATATCATATTATTATTAATTTAATAATTATATTATATTATATATTATTGTTGAATTCTTATCCTTCCTTATTTATATATTATTATTATTATATTTAATTATATTTGTTCTTATTTAATTATTATTCATTTTCTTATTTTATATTTATTATTATTAATTATATTATTTATATTCCTTAATTATATTATTATTAATTTGTTAATGATTTATTGTAGGTTGATATTTTATTGTAGGTTAATTCTTTATAATAATATAATAATGTTATTTGTAATAATATTATTTATATTTATTATTTATTCTAGTTATTTATTATTATTATTTGAATATTGTTTATTCTTGTTAATTGTTATTATTTATTTCTATTAACTATTATTTATACTACTATCTAAATTTTATTATTTATGTTTATTATTATTGTTAGTTTATTAATTAAATGTATATTCTTAATTGTATTATTGTTATAATTCTTATTTATCATTATTATTATTCTTCTCCATAATTATTATTTTTATTTCATCTATAGTTAATATTATTTACTTATATTATTATTTATATTATTGCTATTATTATATTAATCCTTATTTATATCATTATTTACATTGTTGTATTGTAATTTTTTATTATTATATTCTTATCTTATAATTATTATTTTTAATCGTAATAATCTTATATTTATTTATTCCTAGTAAATTATTCATATTTTCTTATTATTAATTTGTATTTTATTATTATTGCTTAACTAATTGATTGTAAGTTTATTATTACTATTTAAATTATTATTATTATTCTTCTTATCTATGTTTCCTATTGTGTAGCGAAATTTATTTTATTTTCAAGGTGATTATACTATTATTCATCTATCAAGTAATTATGTTAAATTACTAGAGGTATTAGCTGAATGTTATTTTTGCTAGAATATCAATCTAGGTATTTAGATCCCTATTTAACCTAGCTATAATTGTATTGAGAACCTATGCTCTTATTCCTGGGGGGTAAGTAATGGGTTCCAATTTTTGCTAATTTCTAAGCCTCCATCCCTGTTGAGGTTTCGAGGGTGCTTTATGATTTCAATAGCTTCTCTAACTTTTTGTTTAAAATGGTGATCTTCTTTGGCAATGACCTTGTTGTCTTCAAGGCATATATGGTGATTGGTTTTTCCTACATGCCCGGCTAGAGCTGAAGAGCGAGTTCTTTCGTTACGGATATCTGCACAGTGTTCTTTGAGCCTAATCCTAACGGACCTACCCGTTTCTCCTATATATTAATCCCCACAAGAGCAGTTGATGATATATACTCCTTTCTGCTGAAGATGATCTTGGCTGTCCTTAACGGATTTCATTCTTTGTTTAATGGTAGACCAGGGTTTGAATGCAGTCTTTATATTTTTCTTACTGAGGATTTTAGCTATCTTGTCTGTGACTCCTTGAATGTAAGGGAGGTAGGAATTAGATGTAGGGGGGTCTTTTGTCTTGTTTATATTGTTTTCAGATTTGGCCTTTTGAATAGTTTTGTATATGCTTTTATTGTTGTACCCTAGGTTGGCGAATGTTTTTTTTAGGTAAGAAATTTCTTCCTCAGTATGGTTAATATCGGAAATTCTATAAGCTCTGGTGAAGAGGGTCTGTAGTACCCCCATTTTCTGAGCTGGATGGTGGTGAGAATTAGCATGCAAGTAGTTATCCGTATGGGCTTTCTTTCTAAATACTTTGTGACCTATGGAACCATCGTTTCTTCTTATGAGGAGAATGTCTAAGAATGGTATGCAATTATTTTCTTCTACCTCCATTGTAAATTTGATGTCTTCTGACATGTTATTAAGATGGTCTAAAAAGTTCTTAAGCTCCTTCTCTCCATGAGGCCAGTTGACACTTGTGTCATCTACAAACCTAACCCAAGATTTTGGTTTTAATGGGTAGGAATCCAAAGCTTTCTTTTCGAATTTTTCCATGAAAAGGTTTGCCATGATTGGTGAAAGAGGTGATCCCATAGCAACACCTAAAGTTTGTTCAAATATTTCACCTTGGAAGGAGAAGAAGGTGGAGCGAAGGCATATTTCAGCTAATTTCGCAATCTGGGGGTCTGCTACTTCTTTAACTACCTGGATTGCTTCATTAAGGGGGATTTTGGTGAAGAGCTGGACCACGTCAAAACTAACGATTTTATCTTCGGGATCTAGCTTAGTATCTTTAATGTATTTGACAAATTGATTGGAATCTTTAATGTAAGAGCTAGTTTTGCCCACTAGCAGGGATAAGATGCTGGCGACATATTTAGCTAGCTCATAGGTGGGGGATCCTATGGTGTTGACAATAGGTCTTAAGGGGACTTTTTTTTTATGAATTTTAGGGGCTCCATAGATCCTAGGGGTGATTTCACTGTTAGGGGTTAATCGTTTTTTAACTTATCATCCAGATTGGTTTCTTTAATGGCTTTCTTTACCAGGTTCGTGATTTTGGAGATGGGGTTTTTCTCTAATTTCTTGTAGCTGCCACTATTATATAAGTGGTCTTTCATTTTGCTGACATAATCTTCATAATTCATAATGACAGTGGCGCCTCCTTTGTTAGCCTTCAGAATTACAATGTCCTTATTATCTCTCAGGCTTTTTAAGGCTTTAAGCTGCTCAGAGTTTAGGTTTCTTCTAGGGGGTTTGGCTTTTCTTAGGATAACTGCACATTCTTTTCTAATGAGGTCTTTATCTTCATCCTTAAGGGTCTTGACTCCGTCTTCTAAGTTGCAAATGATTTCTTCATTTGGGATTTTGTTAAGGGCCAAGGCGAAATTTAGGCCTTTGTTAAGGACTTCTATTTCTTCCTTCTTCAGCTCATAAGAGGAGATATTTATCACTTTCTTGTTCATGGTTGAAGAATCAGGTTTTTCACTTTTAGGGTTTGCTATTATTTTCTGGTTATCTACCTTATTATTTTCGGAGGTGTTTATAAAACTGCTATCTATATTTATAATATCTAATTTATTATTTTTATTGGGATTATTAACTGACAATTTATTTAAAACTATGTTATCTGTTACATACCTGGAATGGGGCGCACTCCACCTGCTCCTTGATCCAGTTTCTGAAGTGTTACTAAGGTCTTCTTTTCTCATGCGCAGAGATTCATGTTTATTATTTATTACTGCGTTGGGCTGGTTAAGATCTGGACTGCACAGCCCTATTGTTTGAGGGTGAGGTGGTTTAGCCTCGGGAGGCCCTGGTTGGTTCTTTTGGTTTGAGTCCCACATTCATGCTTGGAATATGTCATGGGGGTGAATGGCTGAAGAGAGATTTGGCTCAGTCATTTTATGGTCGGGTGGAACGTGGTAGTCCCATACTAGGGTTGCTTTCACATTCATTAATAAGAGGTTCTTTCCTTGATATCTTATGTATAAATTTATTGGTTTATATGTCAATCTTATGGTTGATGTATCCTTGATATTTATGTTGTTATTATGCTGGTTATAAGCATGTATTATGATTGTGATGATGTATGACTTTCCTCATGTTTTGATTGGTAAATGAATGAGAAATGTATCTATGATCTAATAGATGATAATGCAACTAATGATATAAGGGAACAATGCTTCTTAGTGATTCTCGGATAAGTATGAGACCCCTATGCTCAGATTTTTTGTTTACTCCTATATATTACATATTTGTGATATGTTTGATGCAATGTATGTCATGGCTATAGGGGTCCAGTCAAGGGCGTGTTCAAATAATTGCATTTGTATCATCATTCCCTTGTTATCATTTCGTTCTAAGGGTGTCATTTAATTCTGAGTAGTGACCTGGGCTCTGGACCTAAAAAAGTGGCTCAAGTCCCAAGGACATTGGCACAAAACTAAGAAAAATAGTCCCTAGGCATTAACATGCCATGTTGTGGGACTGTCTAGAGCCCTATGGATGTTGTCATTCCCATAACATGGGAGAGTCCGGGGGTTAATTGGTCTAAAACCTGAGTGGGACCTAGGGGCTAATTGCCGGAAAGGTTGGTATGGTTCTTGGGAGTCCTTTTGTTGATGTGGAAGGTTTGCATGTTGTATTTCCATCGATTCCACTTCCTTAAGGTCACATAGGAGGTTGAATTCCATCATAGTAGTATCTCGTCACATGTTTACCCCAATTGACTAGTTACTTGGATAGATGTTGGAGGAGGGTGTTACAGTCAATCCATACTCTTTAAGAATCAAATTATAAATAGGGCATGATAGCTCTTCCCTCGATTCATAATTTAGGAGATCTAGAAAGAGCGGAATCAATGACTTTTTAAAGATACCTATCAAGACCTCAACCAAGTTTCACATAAAATCTTTGAAAAAGTCAAAGAATTTATTCTTATTTCCAACTAGAGCACTCAAGATTAGGAGTGTGAACCTTCTGAGGATCCTATCCTCAAGATACTAGTTTTGGAGAACTCCATCGTTCACAAGCATTCCTTAACTAATTCTAAAATTCAAAACATACCCAATCACTTGTTTCCTCCTTCAAATGGATTTGTCAAATTAAACTTTATTGGAGCCTCAAAAGGAAACTTAGTTTTGGTCAATTATGGAGGCATTTTCAAGAACATAAAGGGGATATTATTCATGTGTATGTAGGAGAAATCATCCATGATTCCAACAATGCACCCAAACTATATGCCATTGAATAGGGGATAAGTATCACAAATAGACTAAGCATGGAAAAACTCATCATAGAAGGGGATTGATTATAAATAATCATCCACATACTTAAGCAAATTCAAAATGGCTCCATTCCAGCTAAGGTAACTTCCAATTGGAGAATGTTGGCAATGTTGGCATTATGACATAAGTGTTGTCCTTGATGGCAACTCACTCAAATGACAGATGATAGTTCAGCAGGCTAATAGCACAGGGTTATAGATCAGGCTTCACAAAATCAAGAAAGAGAGGTATACGCGGGTTCACCATTGGCCAAGCCGCGTATACACGTGGGTGCACTGTATACAAGTCGTGTATACGTACACACACACTTTCACGAAAAGAAAAACGTGTATACCTTGGAAATATAAGTTTTTGGTCCATGGTATTGGTCCAAGGTATCAGGTCCGAGGTATTGACCCTAGGTATTTTGTCCAAGGTTTTGGTCCTAAGTGGTTTTGGTCCATGGTATTGAGAAAGGCCTACAAACTATAAAAGGAGGAGAAGATCATTAGGCCAAAGTGTGCAATTATCGAATATCTGATGAAGTGTAAGATCTAGTATGCAAGTTATTGGGTTATGGTGCATAGCTGGATCTGAACCAAGGATGAACCTTCGGTAATGATGAGGAATCAGATCTAATGATGAATTGGGATCTTAAGGTGTAAAATGAACTATCTTTTGTGTTGAAGCTCATGTATATTCTAGATCTGAACACTGACACATATTTTATTTTGTAAATGATATGATCTGGGTATAACAAAAGTATGGAATAGCAACAAAACTCTGAATTTATGTTTGCAGATGTATACGATGGCTGGCTTTGAGAAAAGCATGTATACATGCCGGTTTGACAAATGGAAGTAGAGTATACCTTATAAAATATGCTTTAGTTGTTGCTGTTTGTTATTGTAGAGTTCTAGGTTCTCACTTGGGTTCTAGTTACTGTATTCTGGTGATAGCATTCTGAAAGATCAGATTGATGGGTTGTCAAAGTGATTGATTGATTTGGTTGTGTTTGAAATGAGATTGGTTGATGCAAATATATTTGATGATTGAATAACGATGTTGATGGATCCAGTCTAAAAATTTATGAAACGTGGTCCCTGGAAGAAAAGAGAAGGTTGTAGCCTTCTGTAGGCCGACACCTATGTACTAGTAAACATATCAGCTAGTACAAGAGCTAGGGGTTGTAGCTCCCTTCTAGTAGAAGCTGGAGAATGAGAGAAGGTTGTAGCCTTCTGCAGGTAGATGCCTGCGTACTGGTATAAGGCTGCACTAGTACAAAAATTGTAAATAGAATTCTCTTATTATTAAAATAAGATAGAGACGATTACAGCTGGTGGTTTTCACCCACATTGGGTTTCCACCTTATATCTTGGTGTTTATGTGTGATTCTTTATTCTACTTTTATTGCATTGTCTAATGAATTCTTGATATACTGATTAAAGTTCACTACATGATAATTTAGGTAAATCAAAAGATCTCTACATATACGTTGGTTTCATTAAGCATAGTTGCGTATACACGCTAGCACACTGAGCTGAAGTAGCGTATACAATTCAGTTTTGAAAATTAAATTATCGATATGATAATACTGATTCACCCCCCGTCTCAGTATTATTTCCAATAGGCAAGTCTAGGGAACATCACAAAGAAAATAATAAACTTTAATTCTATCATCCTCCAAAACGCTTTGAATAATGGCAATAACCTAGCAGAAAAGCTTTCCAATGTTGGTCTCGAGTTCAGCTCAGACATTCTTGCCTCTAAGTGTGATCAATTTAACTTGGATCATCTACAAAAAGAATGCAAATAAATCACTTTATAGGAAACCTCACCCCATTTTGGGTGCCTATCAATCCCCTTTCACTGACATGATAAGATATAGGTTGAGAGAAGGGTGGCAAGTTTCCACCACCTCGCAACTTTCTTGACCACCCCATTTCCCAACTTATTGTCAAAATACTCCATGATCACCATTGAGAATATTCAATATGGATGAAGATACCAACCAGTACACAAACTTCACAAAAAAATTGAAATTGGGTTATAGGATGTTATTATGATGTTGTGAGGGTGACATTGAGGTTATTATGCAATAGAGAGGAAGGAAACTCATTGCATAGTTGTGCACTAGAGCTTGGCTCACTCTACAAATATAAAATCATGGCATTGGACCTATTTGAGGATTACTCTGGCACTTGCACACCAAAAATTATATCACCGATCCAGGTGGATATTAGTTGCCACCCACCTATCCCATTTGGACCCCCACAACTGTCTCTTTCAGTTTTTTTAATTGTAGCACAATTTACTATTTTTAGCAGTGTTTAAGGTCCTAAACTTTTAGAGTCGTTTTGAGGCCATGAATGACATTTTTTGGGAAATTTGGGAGCAAAATGGGTCCATGATCAGATGTTTCTCTTCCCAAAGTTGTAGTCCTCAGATAGATATTTCTAACGAGATATTGTGCATGTCAAATGGAGATCGTATGCCAAAGTTATGACCCCAGGAAGTTGATGTACCAATTTACCCAAAATGGGGCCCACAGTTTGGCGTTTCATCTCCTAGGGTTAGGTTTTTGGATGTTTAGGGTTTTCCATTGTTTGTCAACAATAAATAGACCTTCAAGCCTCATTGTAACATAGTTCAGAGGCATGTATCCGCCACATCTCTTCTCAGAGATAAGCTACCATCGTCTTACCTGGTTTATTTCTATTTTTGTTTGTAAGCATATTTCAATATTTTACATTAATGAAATGAAGTATTATTTCCACTGCATCTTTGTATTTATGGTTATATCTATAATTTTTTTCATTCCCATTTAAATCTGGATCAGTGGTATCAGAGCGGTCTGCTTTTTTCTCTGTTTTTCTTTGCATGTCCCTAACGATGTCGGGATATAAGGTGTTAAGGCTTGAATTGGTCAAACCTTTGCAAGACCAGCCTTGCAAATCCCGACGGCCTCCCATGGCAGATGAAAAGAAAGATGAGGGGGTAGGAGATGTTATCAAAATCTTGCTCGAAGAAGCCCTCGAGCGACAAAGGAGCGCGATGATGGACAACTTTTCCCAGATCCTTCACCGGCTACCCAGGGGTGACACATCGGCTTCCAACAGCTACTCTGGAAATGCCACACCCTTTAAGGTACAAGTTAACTTTGAAATCCCCATATTTGAGGGTTAGATAGATGCAGATGCCATAGATAAATGGTTAAATATGCTAGATGGGTATTTTTTTGTTCATGATTTTTCCAGTCGAGAAAAGATTATTTTCTCTCTTCTCAAAGCAGCCCCCCATGTCAAGGACAGGTGGGAAACCTACTACGACCAGAAGGAGGAAAGTACGAGCTCACTATTTTTAGCTGCACCCACTTGGAATTCATTTTGGGATGCAATCAAGGAGTAGTACTACCCTATCAAAAGATATGAGGACAGATACATAAAGTGGACCACTCTACGACAGGGAAGGGACAAAGATGTGCCGGAGTTCACAAAATTTTTTCATACCCTTCGCACACAGTTGGGTATCAAGGACTCTGAGCTGTATTTGGTACTCAAATACTGTGGTTGCCTACACAGATACATCCAGGACGAGATGGAGTTCTTCAACATCTCCTCGCTCAGCATGACGTACCAATATGTTATCAAGATCGAGCAGAATTTTAAACAGAAGAAGCGAGACTTTGGATCTGCGAATCCAAAGACCAAAGGACAAAGCCAAGGTGGGGTGACCCAAGACAACTCATCGAAGCCACAAGAAAAGAAAAAAACCACGAAGTTGAAGGACAAAGGAAAGTGGTGTGAGTTCCATAAGAGCCCCACTCACAACACAAGTGAGTGTCAGACCAAGCAGTCGTTGGTTGCCGATTTGAAGGCTTTAGAATCAGATGCATGTTCCGACCCTCAGTCAGAACCCGATAAGGGGAATGGCAAAGGGAAGTAGATCATTGAGGCGGAGCCCAGTGCCACTGTTGCCACTACCAATATCTAGAAGAATGAGCCCGAAGATCCAGAGGAGGGGGAGCGTCTTTTCCACTCGCAGATGTGGGTGAAGGGTTCGCCACTGCAATTCATTACTGATAGTGGGAGCCAAAAGAACCTCATTTCAGCAGACATCGTGAAGCGGTTGGGCCTACCGACTACACCACATCCACATCCGTACAGTATTGGGTGGCTTCACCAAGGACGAGATCTCCAAGTCCGCCAGCAGTGCCGCCTTCCCTACAACATCAAGCCCTTTACATATGAGGTATTGTGTGATGTTGCACGTCTTGATGTTTGTGATGTACTATTAGGCCAACCATACTTATGGAGGCGACATGTTGTGTATGAGTCAAGGCCTCGCACTATTATTATTACTTTGGGTGATTCATTATACAGGATACTAGAGGTAGCCCCACCTACCACCACCTCTTTGATCACTGCTAAGAAAGGAAGCAAGCTCATCTCCCAAACTAGGAAATTCATTTTCTGTCTGGTTCATGCCCAAAGTAAGGGCAAGATCATTTCCACATCCATGACCCCCGCAAAGGGTTCCTCCACGCAGCAGTAGCAGAGGGATACAGTCATGAAAGAACACAGGAACAACTTCTCCTCACCCACAGGGGTACCACACAAGTTTTATGTGGGTGACAAAGTCTGGTTGCATCTACAGAAAGAACGCCTTACAAGAACCCATCAAAAGCTTAGACCACTCTGACATGGTCCTTACACCATTACCAAGGTTGTGGGAAACAATGCTTTGGAGCACAACATTCCCTCCTTCCTTCGCTTGCACCAAGTGTTCAATGTGTACCTCCCTCGACCATGCTTCCCACCATTACTGGACACATCAGAGATTGCAGAATGGCTCACCAGGGACCAAGCTTAGCAGATGGAGGAACTCAATGCAATGGGGACCATTGCTTCATAAGGGGGGAGGAATGATCCAGGTGGATGTTGGTGGCCACCCACCTATCCCATTTGGACCATCACAACTATCTCTTTTAGTTTTTCAATTTCCTTATTTGTAGCATAATTTACTATTTTTAGCAGTTTTTCGGGTCCTTAACTTCTAAAGCTTTTTTGAGGACCTAAACAACGTTTTTTGGGAAATCTAGGGCAACATGGGTCAATGGTGTTGGAAAGTGTTATATTATTTCCATGACTAGCCCACATAGTTAACCGGGGGGTTAGAGGGGGGGAGGAGTCCCCCCTTCGTTGCACCAATTGTGTAGCGGGGGGAGTCACAGGGGGTTTGAGGGGTGTAGGTAACCCCACTCTATGGGGTCCCTATGTTAGGTTGGGCGGACCTACCTATGGTTTTGGACGCGATGGTTTTCGGTCCATGGTATTGGATGCTTTGGCATGTATAAATATGTATTGTACCATTGAAAGGAACATAATGAAAAATCAAGCTGGTAGTCCCGGTTTTTAGATCTAGGGGAAAATCTCTGTGTATATGTGTTTTATGTGTTATGCTCTTGCATCTTTTATTTTCTGTGTTTTAGAATTTGTACGCAGGTAATTTATGTATGGGGTTAAAACCTACATTTGGTATCAAGGTTGTTTTAACTTCAAGGGGACGCCTTTGTTGCTAAGGGTTTTTCTTGGGCTTGTGGTAGACCCTATTCAGTGGGAGATTTGTGAGATCGATTTTGGTGGTGAAAGAAGATGGTGAGTGGTGGAAAGATAGAGATCAAGAAATTTAATGGTCAGAGTTTTGAGTTGTGGAAACTCAAGATGGAGGATTTGTTGGGGGATAAAGATTAGTGGATCACGGTAGATCCGGGTACCTAAATCAACAGGAATGTTTGATGAAGAATGGAAGAAGTT
Source organism: Pinus taeda (assembly GCA_000404065.3). Lineage (NCBI taxonomy): Eukaryota > Viridiplantae > Streptophyta > Pinopsida > Pinales > Pinaceae > Pinus > Pinus taeda. Next base: position 31,953 of record APFE030809733.1, read on the forward strand.
GGATTGGAAGGCAAATAGCACAATACGATTGTGTGTCTTAGATTCAGTATTGCTGAATGTATCAGGGGAAGATACAATGAAGGCTTTGTGGGACAAGTTAGGGACTTTGTACCAATCTAAGTCTCTGGTGAATAAACTGTTCCTATGGAAAAAGCTGAATAACCTGAGGATGAAAGATGGAGACTCAGTGACAGAGAATATGAATGCATTTAATACTGTGGTAAGTCAGTTATCATCTGTTGATATTAAAATTTTAGATGAAGATAAGTGCATCCATTTGTTGTGTTCTCTACCAGATTTGTGGGATAGTCTAGTTACTGCAATAGGTAGCAATACAACTACCTTGCAGTTTGATGAAATAGTCTCATCCTTGCTGACAGAGGAGATGAGACAAAAAAATATGGAGAGCCAGAATGGTGATGCCTTGTCTGTACGAGGATGGTCCCCTAACATAAACAAAAATAATTTATCGAGTGGGAGATCTAAATCTAGAGGGAGATCTAAATCTCCAGGAAAACCTATAAAGGTGGTGTGCTGGAAATGCGGAAAGGAAGGGCACTACAAAAGGGATTGTAAATCTAAAGCTCCTGACAAAGGAAAGAGATTTGATGATGCTCCTTCTACAGAGGTGAAAACCACCTTAGATGAAGGTGGGGATGTGTACTTGGCTTTTTCAAGTACACATGTAGATCATGAGGCATGGTTGATTGAATGAGGTGCATCCTTTCATTTCACTCCCCATAGAGAGTGGTTCTGCGAGTATGAGAAATATGATGGTGGTGATGTCTTCTTGGGGGATGACAGGAAGGCGAGAATCATTGGTCATGGAAAAGTAAATTTGAAGTTGCAAGGTGGAAGGGTTGGAACACTTCCAGGTGTTTTGCATATTCCTGCATTAGCTAGAAATCTGATTTCTGGAAGCAAGTTGGATGATGTAGGTGTAAAAATAGTGTTCAAGAAGGATACCTGCAAGATGGTTCGGGGGGCACTGGTATTGATGCGGGGAGTTCGAATTGGAACTCTGTACAAGCTACAAGGTAGCACTGTTGTTGATGGGTGCAACAGTTCAGTGGTTCTTGAAAGTGGAGCATAAAATCTAGTGGTCTCTGGAGAGAAGACCATGCCGTGGCATCGAAGGCTTGGACATATTGGAGAGAAGGGCCTTCGAATACTTCATGGTAAAGGTATGGTAGAAGGTATGAGTAATATCTCTCTAGATTATAATTTTTGTGAAAATTGTGTATATGGGAAGCAGAATCGGGTGAGTTTCCCTTTTGGTGGTAAGAGGCGAAACAAATATTAGAGCTTGTGCATAGTGATGTGTTTGGACCTGTGCAGGTCCCATCACTAGGTAAGTCTATGTACTATGTGTCATTTATAGATGACTTCTCAAGGAATACATGGATATTTTTCCTTAAGAAGAAATCTGACTTCTTTGATACGTTTAAAGAATTTAAGGCACTAGTGGAAAACCAGATAGAGAAGAAGATAAAGGTGCTGAGGACAGATAATGGTGGAGAGTTTTGTAGTAAGGAATTTTAAGAATTCTATAAGAAGTGTGGTATGGCACGACAGAAGACTACTCCATATACACCTCAGAAAAATGGAGTTGCAGAAAGAATGAATAAGATGTTGATGGAAAGGGCAAGAATCATGTTCAGTGGTGCTGGGTTAGGATAGGAATTCTGGGCAGAGGCGGTGGAGACAGCATGTTACCTGGTCAACAGATCACCTTCATCAGCGTTGGAGGATAAGACTCCACAAGAGGTGTGGACTGGTAAGAAACTCTCTCTTTCACATATGAGGGTATTTGGATGTGATGCATATGTACATGTTCCAAAGGAGAAACGAACCAAGTTGGATAGTAAATCTGAAAAGTGCATCCTTATTGGGTATAAGGATGATTTAAAGGGTTATAAGCTTTGGAACCTAGTAACAAAGAAGGTTGTGTATAGCCGAGATGTGGTGTTCAGAGAGGTGAAAGATGTTATTAAACATGAAGTCCAACCAAAGGAACTTGAGAAGATAGAGTTTGAGCTAAAGGAGGAAGAATTAGACTCTGTAGTAGAGGAGGAATTATAAGATGAAGAGCCACAAAATCCGGGTGTGAGAAGATCAGTTCGAGAAAGAAGGCAACCAAAAAGGTATATTCCATATGCTTTCTGTTCAAATTTTGCTTTATCTATTACCGATGATAATCCTAGAACTATGAAGGAAGTAGTAGATTCAGAGGATGGAAAACTTTGGAAAGAGGCCATGGTTGATGAAATGGCATCTTTGCACAAAAATGAGGCTTGGGATCTAGTGGAGTTGTC